>CAWUFW010000382.1:4000000-4225000 GCA_963921515.1 Calotriton arnoldi | reverse complement strand
CTGCTACACCTCTGGTCTGACCTACATCCAGTCACTAAAACTGCTCTTGCTTGCTCCTTGCCTGCGCTGTGGTTCCCCGGCTGTGGACGGAGGATGGGGCGGGGGAAGGTACCGCCGCAAACCCCCACCCCCTCCCAAATAAAGATGGACCAGTATACGGTCCCACGGACCGCCACCCACGAGTATGAGGAGGGCTCAGCTGGGCAGATGCCTGACTCGGGGCGGCGGATTTGACTGTGCTACTTAAGGCCAAACAGGACTCTCGAGACACCGTAGAATCTGAAGTGGATGTTCTGCGAGTCGACCTCTCCTTGATGCACCAAGATCTGCTTAAAGTGGTGGACAGAACCACGGAGGTAGAGCGATGGGTCTCCATGGCCGAGGATGAAATCTTGTCTCTCAAAAAGCCAGATGTCCAGGTTGTCCGCCTCGGTGTCCTCCCTGACGGAACGGGCAGAAGATGTCGAAAATAGATCTCGCGTAATAACCTTCAACTCATTGGCCTGCCAGAATCGGTAGAACAGAGGGTACTGGCCAAGGTGCTTGAGGATTGGTTCAAAACATGGATGCCTGAGAGCAAGCTGTCCCCATTTTTAGTTATCAAGCGGGCCCACCGTTCCTTGGTGCCGAGGCCCCACCTGGGGCTTCTCCGTGGCCGGTAATCCTGCTGCTGCTGAATTTTAAACTCTGCAATGGGATACTACAAGAGGCCCGTAACCATCCTGGCTTGCTGTGGGCCCCCCCCCCCCCACTCAAGCGCACCCGCGAAGGAGCGGGCTGGGTCTCTTTCTCACAGTTGGCGGAGGGGGGGCACTTCCGCTGTCGGTGAGGAGGACTCTGGCCCGGCTCAAGAGGCCCCTGCCATGGACCCAGCTTCATTTAGGAATGTTTAGAACCTCTCTGATACTCCCTTGGTTTTCCACCCCGCGGGGTGGGCCTGGACTCGTCATCTCAGCTCTCCAGTCCGCCCTGACCCGAAAGCCCTTTTTTGGGACTTTAATGTTTATGATGGGGGGTGGGTTAAGACTGTGTGAGGGGATTGGGTGAGCTTGTTTCCCTCCCTTCTCCTGTTGGGGCCCTTGGCCCACATCGTCTTCACTTCTGAGCGTCATCCTAGTGGGTGCCGGGGGTAAATCTCCTTTGACTATGGTATATTGAGCTGTCGGGCGTTGGAGCCTGCTCTATGGGCGCCAATGGACCACAGTGGTTATTACTCCCCCTTTAGTTAGTGGGTTGGGGACTGTTAGGGCGACAGATGCTTCCTGGGGTGAAGTGTGGGGAGGGGGAATGTTGGGGGTGGGTAGTTTGTTTGGGCTTTTGAGCCTAGTTTACTTCTGTGAATGTTTTGTACTGTCTGTACTCTTTTTTTTTTTTTTTTTTTTTTTTTTCTTCTAGGTTTACAGTGGCAGCACGGCATGTAACAATGGTTAGTTCGAATCGGCACTGCACAAATGGTCCCAGGGATCCCCTGTCCACTCCTGCCAGGTGGGGGCTGGGTCATGGTTGCTCATCTTGGGTCATGGTCGCTCATCTTAGGTCATGGTCGTCCCCACTTTAACAGTACTCTACTGGAATGTGATGGCCTCTTGGATCGCTTTAAGCGGTCTGCGGTTTTGATCTACATTAAGCGCCACAGGCCGGCGGTCGTTCTCTTGCAGGAGACCCATCTCTTGGGAACGAACTGCCCATTTTTGGGCCGGTATGGTTATGATAGGGTGTATCATTCTGGTTTTACACGTGGCTCAAGATAAGTCGCCATACTGCTACACAAATCATTTCCCCTGGCTGTTACAGCACACCATACTGATACTCGGGGCTGCTATGTGAGCGTTGAAGGCTGATTGGAAGCACGGCATTATAATTTTATCTCCTGTTATGTCCTGCAACCGCTGCTGCAGCCTTCTCTGCAGTCACTGAGAACCTTCACCGACTCCCACGGGGCGTTACGGTGGTCGGGGGGGGGGCTTTAACGCACTTCCGGACCCGGTCCAGGATGCCTTCTCAGCCCGTACCCAACTATGTGCTCCCACACGGCTCACTTGTCCTCTTGGGCTGATTCGCTGGGCCTTTGTGACATCTGGTGCTCTTGGCATCCCACCCAGAGGGCTTACACCCATCAATCTGTTGTGCATGCCGCAGAATCCCACATAGACCTGATGTAGTTACCGGCTGTAGATCTCCTCTCTGTCCAATCAGTGTGCATACTTCCGCGTGGCATTTCAGATCCCGCCCCGCCGGCGGAGGTCGCTAACCCCCTTCTAGACACCATCCCGCTGCCGACTGTACCCAGTGCCTTAGCCCAGGAGCTGGATCAAGCCTTGACGCTTGAGGAGGTGAGTGCCGCGGTATCGGGGCTGCAGGACGGGAAAATGGCCAGCCTGTATGGGTATCCTATTGAATATTACAGTGCTTCCATGAGATTCTTTGTCCCCACCCGCTGGAATTGGATTGTGCCACCATCGTTGTCCTGCCCAAAGAAGGCCTCATGAGGGACCAGTCTTCCACCTACCGCCCGATCTCTCTGATCAAAACTGACATTTAGATTTATGCAAAAGTGTTGGCTGAGCCTCTGGTCGGGCTTTACCTCACCTTGTCCCCCTGGATCAATGTAGATTTATGCCGGGCCGTAGCACACATCACTGAATATGGAGAGTCCACGTCGTGCTGTCCTGGCCGTTGGAGCTTGATGGCACCCTGGCCTTTTTGCTAGTCGATTTCATTAAGGCATTTGACACCGTGTCATGGGCCTTTATGGATGGAGTTCTTCGTCGGGCTGGGGTGAGGGAGTGGTTCAGTTGGATGGTTTGGCTCCTCTACCACTCCCCGATCGCCCAGGTCCGGGAGAACGGAGTCTTATCTCCAACCTTTCCCATTGAACGGGGCATGCGCCAGGGGTGCCCCTAGTCCCAACTGCTTTTGCGTTGGCAATAGAACCTCTGGCACGGCTCATACGCTGCGATGTTCAGATCTCAAGGTGGCGACGGGGGACTGGATTTGAACTCCGCGTGGCGTTTTACGCGGACGATATGCTCCTGTTCCTGAGGGATCCACAACATACGGGCCAGCTGCCTAACACTTCTATGGCTGTATGGTGAGGCATCTGGGCTCCAGGTCAATGAGGGCAAGTCCTGCTTGGTGGAGGTGAGGGGGTACGCCCTGGAGCGAGTCTGGTGCCCCAACATTCCCATTCGACATAACTCTTTTAAATATTTAGGGGTGCACGTTTCTTTTATGCCTGACCTGGGCTCTCAACTTCCGGAAACTGGATCGGTGGCTTGAGCAGGACCTTAGCCAATTTGCCAAAGTGCCTCTGAATCCCATGGGGTGCAGCGCCCTGTTCAAAAAGGTATTTCTCCTGCGCTATCTGTATGTGTTGGGCAGATATCCCTATCACATTCCCCACAAATGGTTTCACTCAGGGATCACTAAAATGACCAGCCTTGTGTGGGCTGGAGGTCGGCACAAGGTGGCATTCTTTTTGTTGGGTAAATCCCCTTTCGATGGCGGCCTGGGCTTATCGGACCTGTAATACCTTGCATTCCACATGGTGCCAATTGGTTCACTGGGGGTGGGGTGATCTGGCATATCAGCTGGAAATATGCTCACTGGGCATAGACTGGGTGCTCAACCTCCTCTATGGGGCGCGATTGCCCAATATTTTGCCATCCTGCACATGGGTTCTCCTTAGCTGCTGGATTGCGGTTCTTCGTCTAACAGGTTGGGACCATCGTCTGACTGGGATGACCCCCGCCTATGGCGCTGGACATGGCATGGTCGGCTATTGACACTGGAGGGTTTCCTGCCGTGGGATCGCATTGGGATCACATACCTGGGAGATGTTTTTAGAGGAGGAACTATTGTCACATTTCAGGAAATAAAAGCGGTCTACTCACTAACTTGCAGTTCTTTTGATATCTTCAATTGCGTCGCGCCCTACGGGCTCAGGATCTTCCGGGCGAAGCTCTACCCAAATATAATCCGTTGGAGGCGAAAATTTCTTGGGGCGGTTGGGCAAAGGCGCCACGTCTGTAATTTATCGTTCTTTAGTAATTCATACTCCATACGGTCTCTGGAGGGCCAGACCGAGATGGGCCTCATGGGTGGGGGACCTGGATGAGAATGACTGGAGGAAGGTGTGCATGGCACCCAGGCAGGTTTCGGCATGGCTGCAAATGGTGCAGTTCAACTATTTATAATGCAACATATCAAGACGCTTACAACATGTAGGTCCAGATGCGCATGCAGTGTCTTAAACCGTCCCCTGGAATTGACGCCCCATGTTGCATCACTACAGCTTATGGAGGAGGTGGGAGGGCCGAGGGCAGACCGTGCCTTCCTGGGGACGGCGTGTTTGGTTGCCAAGCGGGATGTGGCCAGAGTCTGGAAGCAAAAACAACCATAGACTGTTAGTGGTTGGTGTGCAGGAGTGGACTGGTGCGCACACCAGGAGAAGCTGATCTTCGAGGCCTGTGGTTGCCCGCAGAAGCATGACTAATAATGGGGGAAATGGTGAGACTATTATGGCTTATCCATATGATGAAGAACTGTTACACAATTTTGTTGTCGGAGCTGGTTACTATGCTGTACTTGTATGTAGATCAAATATCGTACTGTGCTATGGTTTGCCGCAAAACTTTCAATAAAGTTGGTTATGAATTTTTTTTTTTTTTTTAATCTGTGATAATATAACCGTAGCTAACCATTCGTGCATCAGGAGGACATCATCAATTACTGCTCCGTGCCTATGTTTGTATGGCAAGTTATTTTCTTGAGCATCCTAGAAGAGAACCAAATATTTCTCTTTAGAGATTATGCTTTTCTGTGGGCTTTAGTTTTGGTCCGGAGATATTGAAGCCATTAACATTATCGTTAGGGTGCTGCTTGTAAAAGCAATCAACCTTGGACGTCATTAGGGTGTTTAATTTCTTTTAATGAAACAGTAATGCTGATCTTCGCCTTTAATATTCATTCCCCAGCTTAAAAACTTTTGACTTAAGCTATTTTTTATGACATTATTGGTGGTTGGGTGTTTCCTTCTTCAGACTGATCTATGCACTTTAAGCATTTTGTCTTTCTAAAAACATGGTTGCTAATATCCTATTATGAATGTAAAGCTCACAATATGGGAAGCATTCAAACACATTTTAAAACCTGTTAATGGGTTCAAACATAATAATTATTATGCCAGGAATTCTATTATTGAGTATGAGAGAAACTGATTTGATAAGCTAGAAGAAATGCACACTTTTTTCAGGGTTGGGCTGGGCAATGTTAAAGGGATAAACCGGCGCTCTTTAAATCCCGTTTGGTGAAAATAGTGGAGGAAGCACACTCCCCTGTTAGTTATTTATGCTTTGGGGAGAATTTCCTGCCCTCGACAAACAGTCTACATCATGTTATTGATTTGAGACCAGAATCGGAAGTCGTTGGAACTTTCAGGTTTGCCATTGCTTCTTACAGTGCACTCCTAATCCATCCTGCTTGTCGTGTAGCTCCTATAGTACCCCTGCAGGACCTGCGCGTTTGGATAACATATACTGCGGGCTTGGTGGCAGACTGACTCTGTGCACCCCCACCGTATATGTTAGCCTGGTTTGCATTAGCTAGCTCGCAGTGCCACTAGTGTCTCCTCTTATCGGGGAGAGATTAGTTTCTGGCAACCTTAGATCATGACAACCCCGATTCCCTCAGAATCGTGGAAACAATATACTACCTTTCGCTCAGTCACTCGTGCTCACTTATTCGGTTTGTCTCAGAGAGTTACACAGAATAAACAGTCGGGCGTTTCAATAAGTATTTATTGAACAGTTGTTATTCTAGTGTAAAATATATGTGCTGCAGAGACCAGCAGGCAATAGCAGAGATATATTATCAGCAGTGCGATGAAACCAAAGGGATAGAACAGTTCTATCATATTGCGATAGTCATGAATACATACATGAATATAAAAGCATTATGCAAGTGTGCGTACTCCTACGATGCCTACCTAGATGTACCTGAGTGTACCTAGCATATGTGTGTAGGTCTTAGAAGCTAAGAGGCAAGAATCCTCCTAGGATTTAGTCGAACCCCCATACCTGAATAGAGAGAGTGTGGGACCCCGTCCTGGTCTCGATTTGGACACCCCGTCCGGGTGGTGTCAGACCACTGTCAGCTTGAGCGACTGCATGCAGGAGCCTCAGCGTCTCTGGTCAAAGTAGTTAACCCATTATCCACAACTGCCAATGCTTTTTCTAAGTTAATACGGTCTATCTCTCGTATTCTTTCTGCGGCCTCTTGTTGGGATATTTTCCAGTTCTCATTGTAGTAGGCATAAAGGCCTGCATATATGAAATGTTTCTGACGTTGTTTTTTGGGTCCTAGTAGAAATTCTCTAAGATCCATGTCAGGTGTGAGTAGGGTCAAGTGGTGCTTTACTTCTGTGAGTGTCGAGGTCTCTAGCCAATCAAGGCACAACTTCCCAACACTATACGATGTCACTACCCCTGGGTGTTGTCTTTGTACATAGCGTGGATCTGGCCTATGGATACTAAACCCTGCGGTTGTATTCATAAATCTCTGTTGACATTTGTTTGTGTCAATGGGCCAAACCAGCCATTCTGTCCAATCAGGATCTGATCTGTTGTACTGGAAAATGTTATCTAGTCTCACCCCTTGTGTAGTTGAATTCTGCCCCCCACCCATCTGCGATGGTGTTGGAAACCCCGGTGTGTTCATCTCCTTGCCTTTGGCTAATCCAAGACAGGATGTCTGTTGCACAGTTTCATTCAGAAATAAAATCTGCTGCGGAATGATGCATGCTCTAAAAAGTGCTTCTATTCCCTGGACTTGCCAGTCCCTAGAACCCCAGATCGATTTGGAATCTATTGTGTCTTTCCATAGATTGAAACCCTGTTTAGACAACTGGTTCAAAAAGGATGCAGAGTAAATATGTTTGGTGTTTGTTAACATAATTTTCTGAGCTGAATTTTTTTCCATTTTATAATAAAATGACTTCGGGTCGGATGTGTTAAACCCTGAGAAGTATGTGAATTTCTGTGCAAATGCTTGTGAACTACCTTTTGGAGGTGTTGGGCAGTGTTCCCACTGGTGGTACTCAAATACATTTCTAGGTGTGATAGACTTGTGTAAGAAATGATCACCAAAATGTTGGTAACAGTACAATGTATCATAGTCTGAAGTACCTTCTAACATTTCATTGTTCGGAAATGCAGCTGTTTTTTCTAGATCAGACATCATAGCATTTACAGTTTGTGTCCGAATCATCAGAATATGCACTTGAGGTAATGATATCACTTAAAGAAATTTTAAATACATGTTTTAGCTTTAAAAGTTCAGTCGGACCTAATATATCATAATCAATCTTGTCCCATACTATACCGTCCGGTATAGGAACTGCTGTAATGTTCACTGAAGACAAGTCTCTTGGTTCACGATGTGAAGACTGGTGTGGTTTCAAAATCAAATCAACTCTTTGGGCTGTAGAGCTTGGCTGGAGGTATCGTCCATTAATAAGCATACTAAAAGTTATTATTAAACCTAGCCAGAAAATGAAAAATAAAATCCCAGTGATACACCATAGTTCTATCCAAGGTTCAAAAGTCAATGAGTTTCTGTTGGAGTGATTTTTTTGGCTGGCGTCGTTTCCGATTCGCTTGGATCTAGTGAAAACGTATCAAAGTTCATGAAATAGCCAGAAGCAGTTCGATCAATTGTTGGAATTGCATCGGGATTTGTTGAAATCGCTGTGTTCTCTTGTCGAGGCACATTGACATAGATGTCAGTAGTCTGTCTGATTGCAACTTCGCTGTTAAGTTGATTTTCATTTTGAAGATGAATTTCTTGATGAAGTGGAATGGGTTCCATAGCATTGTTGCTTAGTCCTTCATACCGTACAGGTGGCTCTTCAAACGTGATGAGTCTTTCTGTCTGGACTTCTTGGATTGTAGCGAGAGGAGGGCATCTGCTACTGTGGAGTCCACGAGGCCTACTGTTTAGTATCGGCCACATAGTGTGGTTTGATTAAGTCGATTGAGACGAATCTTTTCTCCTTTTTTCCGGCAAGAGGCGGCAGAAGTACAGTTCTTGTGCCGTGGATTGCAAGGACCGGTACAGGCTTTCTGTAGGATGGCCCAAATTCTTTCTTGTCGGCAATATTTTCTCTGACTAGATCCCCGAGTTTTGGGATCCAGATAGGTCTTGCCGTTACTTCCTTGACTTCCTCAGTGGCGGCCTGTTTCTGGAGCACGTTACTTTGTTGTCTCCTGGATTTGTTTAGATCCTGTAAAACGATCATGGATATCAAATGGTTTTTCATCCGCCACTGTGCCTTCACAATCAAGATCAGGTACCCACATTCTTGTCCCAAATAGGACCTCGTAAGGAGTGACACCTCCTAGAGAGCTTCTTGGCTGATTATTGAGCGCGCGCTGTACCCCATGAAGGTGATCGACCCATCTACCGCCCTTGCCTAATACCCTAGCTGTTAAAGATTGCTTTAAGTCCCGGTTTTTCCTCTCCACAACAGAATTTCCCTCGGGATAATACGGAGAGGAGTACCGCAATGCTACGCCCATTCCTTCCATGGCCTCTTTGTAATCCCGAGAGCTAAACGCCGGACCACGGTCAGAATGTAACGTGCCAACTGCGTATGTGCCGATAAAGACTCGCAAATCTTTTATAACATTTAGAGCGTCAGCCGAGCACTGAGGCCAAACCTTGAGGAAACTTGAGCTGGACGCGTACGGACAGACCACCTGATGCTGTCTAATAATGGTATCTGTACAGGACGTCTTGTGGTGAACCTTTGCGTCTGCTTACAGATGTTGCAGTTCCAGACATAGTCTCTTATCTGCCTTCTCATTACAGGCCACCAGTAGCTTTGCTTCAATAAAGAAGCAGTTGCATCAAGTCCCAAATGTACAGAACCTGTCCCTTCGTGTGCTGCCACTATTAAGCTTAGCCTACGATCCATATTTGGTATTACTCTATCCCCCACTCCAGGAATCTGAGCATACGGAATGTTTTGTGCATCTAACTTGTAGGAGTACTTGAGTGGAAATTTTTTAGGTACTGCTGTGCTGCCTTTGCGTGAAGCATTGACAGCTACCATAATCTCGCCGTCTAACCTCGTTTTTGAACGAGTAACTGCAGCTACGGAAGTCGTGCGAACAGCCCCCTTTGCGGCTTCATCAGCCAATGAATTCCCTTCAACATGAACGCCATCACGCTGATGACTCAGTGTATGTATCACGTGAGCCCTTGGTAGTTCGTTTCTCAACTCCACTACCTGTTCCCAGAGCATTTTATGCTTAATTGTGCCACCTTTTGCATCTTTGAACCAGTTTTGTTCCCAATGATGGAGATATTCATTGTACGACTGTACACAGTAAAAGGAATCCCACACAATAAGTGTGGGGAATTCGTGATCCGTATTTATAAGTGCCAGTATTAGTGCTTTGAGTTCTGCCAACTGTGCCGTGCAGTCTCCTAGAGATTGCGTTTTAGTGCAACTCGGATGGAACTTGCCATCGTGCATGCGACCTTTAACAATCACACACGCTGCGCTGTAAGCTTGCTTACTCCCTGTGGCGGGTTGAGCAGAACCGTCAGTGTAAATAATGTATTCATACTGATCTAGAGGCAAAATTTCATTTGGTAGAGGATATTCTTGTTCGTATTGCAGGAATGCCTATGTTTTCAAACTTGGATCAAATCTGTATTCAACATCCGTTGCAGTAAGAGAATTAGCCCATTGTATCCATCTCGGATGTAAGGCTTTTGCATTTGGAATGCTAGCTTTTGTAACAGCTTCTAAAGCTGGTACTGGGCTCTCGACAATTATTCGTTTACCCTGAGCCAGAGCTCTTTCTCTTGCTACAGCGGTCTGCACTGCTGTCGGGATTTTTTCTGTTGAAGTGAAACGCATCTCTGCGTTTGTGTACAGGTGTGATTTGTATGCGATTGGTACTGTTTCACCTTCATTAAAAGTTAAATGTGTACCCGCATTGACCTGCTATGACTCGGATCACTAAGTTCTGTGCGTTTACGCGTGTCTGTAAATGTTTAGAAGCTATCATGTCTTCCTGTAGGGAACGCAGGATATTTGTGTGTTCCTGTGTCCATTGTCTAACTGAAAAGTCAGGTTTTATTAAGTCGTAGAAAGGTTTTACTCTTTCTGCGTAATCCAAAATGTATGTTCGACCAAAATTTAGGAATCCCAGAATTGATTGTAAATTCTTTAATGATTTTGGAGGTTGGAGCAGCGCACACTTTTCTAAAACGTTAGCTGCCAGGCTTTTACCTTCACTTGACAGCTCGTATCCTAAAAACAGGACATTGAGGTGGGCAATTTTTGATTTTTTGAAATTAAATTTATAGCCCTCAGAGGTGAATCCCATAATAATGGTGCTCACCCTGGTCAAGTGCCTCTTTAAGTCATCGTCCGTCAGATAAATATCATCCACATAGGACAATGCTTCTTCAACCAAATTTTGGAGTAACTCTGTTACCCTTGCTGAAAACAACCCTGGGCTATTCTTGTACCCTTGGGGGAGTCGGCAAAATTGCCGGTGGGACCCTAACGCACTGAATGCGGTTAGATACCTGCTTTCAAGCGCTATATTTTGGCAGAAAAATCCATTTGAGATATCAAGTGTTGTTTTGTATTTTTTCCGCACAATGTTATTCTTTAATGCGGCACTGTGTGCATTTTGAACTGCAAATGTCTTTGTGCAAGTGTTTAAATGTCTGTAATCTAAAACTAGACGATATGTATTGTCAGGTTTGGCTACGGGGAACAAAGGATTGTTCATAGGTGAAGTGCAATTTTCTATCACCCCCTGGTATTCAAGTTGGTCTAGAATCTCCCTGACTTGTTTTTTAGCTTCCTGCTTTATAGGGTATTGCCTTTGAGCATTTGGGGAAACTTTTAACGGGATCACGTGGTGGGTTGACTCCTCATCCCAACCAGCATGATTTTTGTACAATGCTGGAGCAAGGGCAACCGCCCACTCCTGCACATATGCATGTTTTAGGTGAATGGGAACGAGGTCGGAAACGGCTGGAAAAATTATCGTTTCTCCCCTAGGGCACTCCATGACGAATGCTGGCGGCCAGTCTTGTTCTGCTAATAGAATGTCATAACCAGATGACAGATTTTTCCAAAAGAGAGCTTTAACTTTTCTAGGCTTGTCCCCCTCCATCCGGAGTGTTATCTCATGTAACTTATGTGGGACACTTACCCAAGTATCAGGTGTTTCCACCGTGATATACTCACTCAACTCCGCTGTCACCAGAAATTCCTTCAGGTTCTGGCGAGCTATCGTTACTTCTGCCGCGCTGTCTAGCATCGTCAGAGCCCATTCCTCGTTCAGAAGCTGTGTCCTCAGAATTCTGGGCATGTCTGATCTTGAGACCTGCTACCTTCTTCTTTTTGAACTGAGGTTTTGATTTTTGTTTATCCTCTTTTTTAGGTGCGTAATCCGCAGCGTGTTGCATGTCTCTGGACTTTGTACGCTCCTTTGACCGTCCTTCCCTCTCAGAGTTTCGTGATGAACCCTGAAAGGAACGAGAGGAACGAGTATCAGTATCCTGATACTTGTCAGGTTTTTTAATGTTATCCCTATTCCTGAGGTTATACCTCTTTTCAGAGGGCTCCTGTTGAGGAGACCTACCTCTGGACTGAGATCTGGTGTCTTTTTAGACTTTTGTTGTTTTTTATTTTCCCACTTCTTTTTAGAAGAAGTAGGTGTCTGCTTTGTAGTGTCCTTTTCAGGACTGCCCAGTTGTGGTTTTAATGCTTTCCCACCCAAACTGTCTCTGCCTAGTTCTGCATATGCAGTTTCAATTATTTTGGGTAGTTCGTGTTGTTGGTCGTCTGGACCGAACTCCCTCAGGCGTTGGCGGATCGCCACAGAAGCTGCCCCCCCCCCCCCTTAATGTTAGCCAGTATTATGGCTGAGACCTGTTCAAAGTTGTTTAACAACTTCATCCCTAAGTTAAGGGCAGGCTCTGCTCCGTACTCATTTTGTATCTGTTTTAATACATCAGGTACTACTGCTAAGGACGGGATACCATGTGTTCTGGTATATATGGCAGCAAAGACTGAACCCCAAGAGGTACAGTCCTCTTCTTGTGGTGTGAGACCCATGGGCAAGCAGATTGTTAGAATTCTGTGTTTATCACTGGTTGTAGTATTCGGGAATACTGCTTCAAGCTGAGTTATTTTCTGAGCTATCCAGAATGGGATTTGTTCGCGTTTTGTTGGCATCTTGCCCATTATCGCGTGTAATGTTTGTGGAGTTATTTTATTAACTGTACCTTGGACTGGAGTGTCTTGTGCTGCAACTGGTGCAGGCTGAACTGTTAAAGTCCTCATCACAAATTGTGTGCGGTTTCTGTAGATTTTAATTAAATCTCTGTGTTGTACGAGTAAGTCTGGCTGTGTCATTGTGTTAATGTCAGGATGCGGTGTGTATGCCGCTAATATGGGCCATATGGCTCCGGCTCCTCCGAGCGGGCCTAATCTTGCTCTTCCATGTACGTGGGGTAGGGCGCCTTTAAACCAGTAATTATGCTCCTGGTAAGTGAGCGGGACCTCTACTTCCTCAAAAGGAGTATAGTCCGTTGGTGTTTCACCTTCTAGGTAGTAGTGAAATACATTTGTTATTGGATTCGCTGCTGGGATTGTAACCCAAGAATAGAACACCTCTGTTTTATTGGATTCGTGTGCCTCAATCACGAAAATTACTGTACCACCAATGGCTCTTAAGCCATGTTCTAAAAGTTTTATGGTTACTGCCCTTCTGAAATTTGGTGCAATTTGTATTGCATCTTCAGGGTCTTCTTCTAAACCTAAGAAGTTTGTTGTAACTCTCCCTGTTGCGCTTGTTTCTTCCACCATTAATTTAATTGGAAGAAGGGAGATTAAAGAGTTCTTAAAATAAGGTGTAAGTGCACAATTGTAGGAACTAAATATCCTTCAAGCTTGAGTAACCAACAGCCAATAAATAGTATTCTCGTACTACTCAGCTGCGGCGGATTTTGTGCCCACCCACTCCAGACGTCTCTGGGGTTTTGTGAGTAGGTTCTCTGAGAATAGCATGACTGAACTACTCAGATTCTACTGTTAAATAAGTACCCAACCAACGTTGGCGGCGCCATGTCGTGTAGCTCCTATAGTACCCCTGCAGGACCTGCGCGTTTGGATAACATATACTGCGGGCTTGGTGGCAGACTGACTCTGTGCACCCCCACCATATATGTTAGCCTGGTTTGCATTAGCTAGCTCGCAGTGCCACTAGTGTCTCCTCTTATCAGGGAGAGATTAGTTTCTGGCAACCTTAGATCATGACAACCCTGATTCCCTCAGAATCGTGGAAACAATATACTACCTTTCGCTCAGTCACTCGTGCTCACTTATTCGGTTTGTCTCAGAGAGTTACACAGAATAAACAGTCGGGCGTTTCAATAAGTATTTATTGAACAGTTGTTATTCTAGTGTAAAATATATGTGCTGCAGAGACCAGCAGGCAATAGCAGAGATATATTATCAGCAGTACGATGAAAGCAAAGGGATAGAACAGTTCTACCATATTGCGATAGTCATGAATACATACATGAATATAAAAGCATTATGCAAGTGTGCGTACTCCTACGATGCCTACCTAGATGTACCTGAGTGTACCTAGCATATGTGTGTAGGTCTTAGAAGCTAAGAGGCAAGAATCCTCCTAGGATTTAGTCGAACCCCCATACCTGAATAGAGAGAGTGTGGGACCCCGTCCTGGTCTCGATTTGGACACCCCGTCCGGGTGGTGTCAGACCACTGTCCGCTTGAGCGACTGCATGCAGGAGCCTCAGCGTCTCTGGTCAGTGTGTCAGCATGGAAGTCTCGGTTCCCTCTAACTTACCGGGGCAAGATGTGGTGTATTTATACCCTAAAGAGTCTCGGTCCTCAGTATGGGTTGTATTGGACATGAGGAAGACGTCAGGGGTGAACTTTGTACATACATATTATGCTGGTGGTGTATTCTTAGAAAGCCATGCATAATTAATGAGTACAGTGTGGGCCTGTGTTTGGAAGAACCCTGCTGCATTCAAAACCACAGGATAGATAACGTTCAGCCCTTAGAGCTCGTTGTGTACTAGCTGGGACCAATGTAGGTGAAAGATCATGCCTATATAAGGAATCATACTATAATAGGACATGTACAGTTGTGACCATAATTGGGCATATGCGGCCATGACCATAATTGGGCAAGTACGAATATGACCATATTAGGGTAAATATGAATACGTCCATTTTAGGGCATGTACGAACGGATCTACATTAGGGCATCTATGCGGGATATAACACTTGCCTATACTTAGTTTTTGAATAAGGATGTCTACTTCAATAATAACATATCAGTGCTATGTCTCCACGTTACTTTTGTTAGATTCATGTGAAGGATTGAAATTGTACTCAATCAGGGAGACATAATCCTATGCTAGCCTGTCTCTATTGCACCTAGAGCTCAGGTTTTATTCGTTTTGGGAGAGGAGGGGAAAGGGAGTGACCTAAAGGCGGCAAAAAGTTTTAAGTAAGATAAGTTTGGGGAGACCCTTGGCTGGGAATTCTGAGGCTACAACATATCTTTGTTGTGGGAGTTTCAAATTATATTACTTGATGGGAAAGTGTATGTGGCTCTAAAAAGTGTCATGAGGGGTGATTTCTGGAGCTTCTCGTTCTTGTACAGGTAAAAAACTCCATAACACCCTATATTAATGCCTGGTGCACCTTCATATACCTCCCTATAGCCAATCCATTACATTATAAACTATTACTGATTAGATTCTTCCCATCAGCACTCGGATGCTTCTTGTGCCTGTTTGAGGGCACCGGAACTGGTTGACTTTTTGAATAAAAGATAGACTGTTAAGTCTCACCACTTCACCACCTAGCCACCATCATAGCCTTTCTATCCAGCTTTGCTGAGTGAGTGGAAAGATCGAAAAGAAAGGGAAGATGGGCTATTAATTTCCAAGTATTTGTCCTGGAGGTGTTGAGCCACAGATCGTAGGCCAGCGGCTGCCATGGACCTGAGAATGTAGGAACCTATCCCACTATGTATGACAAGAGGTACAGCTGCAAAAGGCCCTCCTGGCAGAGCAAAGCAGGCATGAATCTGCAATACGACGCTTTGCACAATCCATAAATCTTGTGTTTGTCTATTTCAGCTGAAATCGAGCTTAGCGTCAGTAGGTGCCAGCAATCTCAACTAAAATGAGAATTATTGAAGGTCCTCCTTTCTCGCTAGATCTCTCTATAAGCTTCTTGCACATAGCATAGGGAGAAATCCCAAAAAAAATTTAAAACGTTGGACTCCAGTATGCTTGCAGGTCACATCAAGGTTGCTGTGGAGAACGTAATGCGTTAATAGTCAAGTCATCAGGAAACTGTGTGTCAGGCAGTTTCAGGCTTTTAAAAATGAAACCTCAAGAAGACAAATGAAATTGTGGCACTCAAAATATGTTTGAGAAAACATAGCACTTGGACATGCACCTATCCGCAAACTTGATAGATACTTAGTCCAGCAAGTATGCACTCCAGCACGTAGTCCAGCAGGCTGGATTACAGCAACACTCTCTATGCCGGAATCTCCAAACTCCTACACAGACTCCAGACCATCCGGAACGCAACTGCAAGACTCATACTCTACCTCCCATGCCGCATCCACATCACAGCACACCTCAGGAAGCTTCACTGGCGCCCCATTCACAAGTGCAGCCAATTCAAACTTCTCACGCACAAAGCCCTACACAATACTGGACCAGAATACCTGAACAGCCCTATGCACTTTCACCAACACACCAGACACCTACGCTCTGCTTCACTCTCGCTCTGCAAAAACAAAATTGATTACCAGTGGCTGAGATTAATTCAAGTATTCTATCCATCACTTTTTGTATACTTGAGTATGTCACCCTAAGTGGGACTGGTATGCCCAAACTTGAGTCTCATGCACACTGTCTCACTGGAACCAAGCTATACCTGTCTGATTAGCCCATAACAAGGGCGAAACTGGTCCTGGCTTGCTTGTGTTCGCGTTCAATGAGGACCTGCCTTGGCAGTTTGGGCTGGACTGTTCCCATTGGAGCAGGGTCAAGACTGATGTGCACATAGCTGGGTCCAAACTGAAGTGGCATGGTGTGCAAAATAACAATGGATTGGGATGCGGCCCCAGGAATTGCCAGTGGCTGAAATAAATTCTAGCATTCCATCCATCACTTTCTGTAAACTTGAGGAACAATATCTAAGCAGATGTTTATTGAGTCTCATGTCTGAGCCCACTATGGGTTAGTTTAAGATGAATGGGATGAAATTTGGGTGACAGGAATTTGGTGGTGAGTTTCACAATTTCCACCCCTAGTTTCCTATACCAAAGGAATTATTGGCAATTTGGGAGGTGAATGAAGAGTTGTATATTGATGAGAGTAGATTTAATGCCATCAGAAAATTTGAGAATGAGGATTTTGGGAGTCTGTTCGAGGGGCATCTTGGGTGGTTATGACAAAAGGAAATTCAAGGAGATGTACTGGTTGCTAGGAGTAGATACAGTAGAGAAAATGGAAATAGAATGTGACAATTTCAAAGTGTCTCCGGTAATGTTCAGACCACTGCTTTGTCCTACAAGTTGTCCCAGCATACATTGGCAAAGAGTGGGAATTGAAAATGTGGGACCCATACTGGAGGATGATGGAGATGCGAAATATTTAATAGTGATGGCTGATGATTTCGCTAAATGGCCAGAGGAGGAAGTGGTAAGGAGGGTGGATGCTGAAGCTGTGACCACATTAATGGACAGAACTTCTTTTTTATTTTATTTTAAAGAAAGGGCTGCCCAAGTGCATTGTAAGTGATAATGGATCACAATTTGAGTCCGATTGTGTGCAAAAGTTATTGAAATTATATGAGATAATGAATTGAACCACTTCTGTTCTGCGCAGTGAAGGGATTCAATAGAGTAGCCAAGGGAATGATACAGTTTGGAAAAAATTTAATTAGGAAGTGGAGGTACAGAAAATGACTGTACAGGATCACTCCTAGTGGTATCCCTGGTTTTAGCCCATTTGTACTCATGAAATTCATTACATGTACTAAGGATCATCTGGGGTGACTGCCTAAATCAAGGCAGGTGGAATGGTCACCAGAGGTAAGAAGGAATATTGTTAAGTCCCAATAGGTGTACAACGGGGGGTAGATATGATGCTAGACACAGTGAATGGAGCTTATGTAGAAGTAGGACAGTGGGTCAGGGTTAAAAGGAAGAGGAGTGAGAGCAGAAATGCAGATTTTCAGTACCTTTAAGGGTGGAGACGCAACAGTGCAATTATGCATTCTTAAACCATGGCAGTGGTTGGCATCTTTGATAGTTGTCTGCTGTGACTCGCCTATAGTGTTTCTACATCTAAGGAGTCTGTATGATTGTTTGGAAGAGGATCGTGAGGAAAATGGTTTATTATATGGTGTGGTTGTGTGAGCTCACCATATAATAAAAGTAACAATTCTGTATCCGGTCCATTCAAGATTGTCGGTCTTGGGTAGCTGTGGCTCAGGACAATCAGGCTTTGTCAAAGGAACAGGGGGAAAGCATTAAGAAGTACCAAAACAGCTGAATAAGAAGAAAAAGCAACACAATAAAAATCTGACACCAAATTATAAAAATAGGTTGTATTTTTTATCTTTAAATGGACACCTCAATTACAAAAATCCATCGGAGGGTTCTGGATGTATGAATTTTTTTAAGGAACACTAAATTATTGTAATCTACTGCGAATTGCGGTTTAGGGTTTGTCATAACCAGTAACTTGAAAACAGCTATAAGGGCACCAACTCTTGACAGGAAGCCAGTCACAGGGATCAATCCGGTCCAGTTGAACAATTATGTAGTTTAAGCAGCCTCCAAGTCTAGTTCCAGGTCCAATGGGTGAACTGCCACAGATGTCAATGGACTGGTCCTGATGCAAGGGATACAGGAAGCTGAAGGTGCTCATGGAAGCTGAGCCAGTGTCGGGAGGGGGGGTCTTCCTGTGGCCACCCCTTGGTCCAAGAATACGGTGGGGCGACTTAGGCCTCAGGGGTTAATGCCCTTAAGAAGTCTGGTTGAAGTGGAGCACAAAACTAGTTGCTACTGTTCTCCGGTTACAGCAAAACCAGTGGTTCCCTTTAACTTGCAGTAACTTTTGTGCTGGGCAACAAACTGTACTATGACTACTCTTCCGAGTCCAACAGACTTTTGAGGTTGGGACTGTTTCCCCAGCTGCACTTCAGGCGTACGGCGTATCTCTACGTTATAACCATTTCGTAGAGACGCGCCCCTGATCCATGGCACTTTCCTCTGGAGACTGACTAACATGGTTCTCCCGTTCATGGGACATCATCGTTGTACAGTTGACTCCGGCAGCCTTGGCCGCATCTCATTATAGACGCACTGAGCGCCCGTACCAGATTATACACTCCAGGCTCAGTTAACTGCTCGGCCCGTATTCTTTCTTTCTTTTCCTTATCGAAACTGTATCCACGTATACCGATTCCCTTTTTCCTCCCCTCCACAGCGGCACGACTGACTTCGGCAGCCCCCAGTCTTCTAAATACACGCGTCGTATTTCAAAGACGCGCTGATTGAACACACCCGATTTCAATACAAGCTTGGGTAAGTTTGTACTAGTGAACCATATTCCTTTTCTCTCTTGTCCCCATAACACCCCTGGGACCCTTGTTTTCATTTATCCAGTTACGCATGGAGTAACATCCTTGTCGGTCCCCGCGTTTTGGCATTCGCTACGTGTTCTACCCAGACACGTTTTCAACCCTCCCCTCACTTGCCTAAGCCTCATTATGAACAGTATACCTATCAGGTGATTATTTACCCAGGGTTAAGACTTTAATCCCCCATCTCTTTTTTCTCTCCAAAGCGCCCGACTGGGCCCCATGTGAGTATTTTTAGGTCTCGCCCTGAAGCCAGCGCTTGCGCTGGTCTGGGCGAGACATTTTGTAAGTGGGCATTTAGAAATGCGACCACTTTTTTTTGGGCTTGCCTAGAGCATGCGAGTACGCGCACAATGACGAGCAGAGGCGCCATATGGCTCTCCTCTCTCGTCATGGTGCGCGCACATCGCACACCATTTGCCAGCCTGCTTGCACGTGCACAGCTGCTGCTCGCACTCCCTCCTCCCTTCTCCCCTCCCTTTTCGTGAGCTTTGATCAAGCTCCTCTGCTGCTGGCATTCCCCCTCCCTTCTCGCCCAGCCCTTCTTGTCTAACTTTCTCTCTCTCTCGCCTGCCTCTGCTGCTGTCATTCCCCCCTCCCTTCTCGCTCAGCCCTTCTTGTCTAACTTTCTCTCTCTCTCGCCTGCATTGGGTCGAAATCTGATTATGGAAAACAAGCACTGGCCGCACAAAACGAGTTCCGTGCCCACCACCCTCTACCTCTCTCTCTCTGCCTCTCTCTCTACCTCACTACCACTCTACCATCTCCTTCTACCTCTCTAACTCTCTACCTCTCTCTCTCCCTCTACCTCTCTCTCTACCTCTCTCTCTCTCTCTCTACCTCCCTCTCTCTACCTCCCTCTACCTCTCTCTCTCTACCTCTCTCTACCTCTCTCTCTACCTCTCTACCATCTACCTCTCTAACTCTCTACCTATCTCTCTACCTCTCTCTCTACCTCTCTACCTCTCTCTCTACCTCTCTCTCTACCTCTCTCTCTACCTCTCTCTCTCTACCTCTCTCTCTACCTCTCTCTCTCTACCTCTCTCTCTCTACCTCACTGCCACTCTACCTCTGCCTCTACCCCTACCCCTCTATCTCTCTACCTCTCCCTCTCTCTCCACCTCTCTCTCTCTCCACCTCTCTCTCTCTCTACCTCTCTCTCTCTCCACCTCTCTACCTCTCTCTACCTCTCCCTCTACCTCTCTCTACCTCACTGCCACTCTACCATCTCCTTCTACCTCTCTAACTCTCTCCCTCTCTCTCTCTACCTCTCTCTCTCTCTCCCTCTCCCTCTCTACCTCTCTCTCTCTACCTCTCTCTCTACCCTCTACCTCTCTCGCTCTACCTCTCTCTCTACCTCACTGCCACTCTACCTCTCCCTCTACCCCTCTAACTCTCTACCTCTCCCTCTCTCCACCTCTCTCTCTACCTCACTACCACTCTACCATCTCCTTCTACCTCTCTAACTCTCTACCTCTCTCTCTACCTCTCTCTGTACCTCTCTCTCTCCCTCTCTCTCCCTCTACCTCTCCCTCTACCTCTCCCTCTACCTCTCTCTCAATCTCTCTCCCTCTCTCTCCCTCTCTCTATCTACCTCTCTCTCTACCTCTCTCTCTACCGCTCTCTCTCTCTACCTCACTGCCACTCTACCTCTACCCCGCTCTCTCTCTCTACCTCTCTCTCTACCTCTCCCTCTCTCCACCTCTCTAACTCTCTCTACCTCTCTACCTCTCTCTCTCTACCTCACTACCACTCTACCACTCTACCATCTCCTTCTACCTCTCTAACTCTCTACCTGTCTCTCTCTACCTCTCTCTCTACCTCTCCCTCTACCTCTCTCTACCTCTACCTCTCTCCCTCTCTCTCTACCTCTCTCTCTCTCTCTCTCCCTCTCTACCTCTCTACCTCTCTCTCTCTCTCTCTCCCTCTCTCCCTCTCTACCTCTCTCTCTCTACCTCTCTCTCTACACCTCTCTCTCTACACCTCACTGCCACTCTACCTCTCCCTCTACCCCTCTAACTCTCTACCTCTCTCTCTACCTCTCCCTCTCTCCACCTCTCTAACTCTCTCTTTCTACCTCTCTACCTCTCTCTCTCTACCTCTCTCTCTACCTCACTACCACTCTACCATCTCCTTCTACCTCTCTAACTCTCTACCTGTCTCTCTCTACCTGTCTCTCTCTACCTGTCTCTCTCTACCTGTCTCTCTCTACCTGTCTCTCTCTACCTGTCTCTCTCTACCTCTCTCTCTACCTCTCTCTCTACCTCTCTCTCTACCTCTCTCTCTCTCTCTCTCTCTCTCTCTCTCTCTCTCTCTCTCTCTCTCTCTCTTTCTACCTCTCCATCTCTACCTCTCTCTCTACCTCTCTCTCTCTCTCTCTCTACCTCTCTCTCTCTCTACCTCTCTACCTCTCTCTCTACCTCTCTCTCTCATCTCCTTCTACCTCTCTCTCATCTCCTTCTACCTCTCTACCATCTCCTTCTACCTCTCTAACTCTCTACCTCTCTCTCTACCTCTCTCTCTACCTCTCTCTCTCTCTACCTCTCTCTCTCTCTACCTCTCTCTCTACCTCTCTACCTCTCTCTCTACCTCTCTCTCTCATCTCCTTCTACCTCTCTCTCATCTCCTTCTACCTCTCTACCATCTCCTTCTACCTCTCTAACTCTCTACCTCTCTCTCTACCTCTCTCTCTACCTCTCTCTCTACCTCTCTCTCTACCTCTCTCTCTACCTCTCCCTCTATCTCTCTCTACCTCTCTCTCTACCTCTCTCTCTACCTCTCTCTACCTCTCTCTCTACCTCTCTCTCTACCTCTCTCTCTCTCTACCTCTCTCTCTCTACCTCTCTCTCTCTACCTCTCTCTACCTCTCTCTACCTCTCTACCTCTCTCTCTACCTCTCTCTCTCTACCTCTGTCCACCTCTCTCTCTCTCTACCTCTGTCCACCTCTCTACCTCTGTCCACCTCTCTACCTCTGTCCACCTCTCTACCTCTGTCCACCTCTGTCCACCCTCTCTCTACCTCTGTCCACTCTCTACATCTGTCTAGCCTCTCTCTACCTCTATACACCTCTCTACCTCTCGCTACCTCTCTCAAATATAGCTACAACGTCTACGTATAATACGGTACACTAAGTGGCAGCCGCAGCCTAAAATCACTTCTTGTCCTTAAAAAAAAAAACAATCATTACCATATCCAATATATCTCCCTTTATGACCTTATAAGTATTTACTTCTGCAGCACAATATCCTTTCGTCAACAACATCAAATGTTGCACAGCTAAACACTTATAAGGTCCCAAAGGCGAGACCTATTGGCTATGCCAATGCTTGTTACTATTCTCACTGGTATTTTGTTACACTTCACCCACCCAGTCTTCAGGTTGTTGAATTTTTCAGGTAGACTCTTCCTCCTTTCGATCCCATAATTTTTTTTCTCTCAAGTCTTGCATCTACCTTTGCTCAGTACATCTTCTTTATTGTATTGCAGGTGTCCCCATTTTTAGGGCCTGATGAGACCCACCCTCCCCATTAATAGTGGGGTCGAAACGTTGTCGTCTCACATAAAAAGGAACCATTTTCCAGTTTTTCTAAAGAATTAAAGTTGTTAAATCATTGTTAAAACTATAATGGTTGTTTCTATGCATTAAGAAACCACTTTGTATGTCACATTTTTTGTCACTCACAATATGTCGGTTCTAATTTCACTTGGGATACTGAGCACCGCTTTCCTGTATTTTCCAAATACAGGAATGATTTTGTGCTAACAGTAATTAGTGTCCTGACTATATTCTGTGTAGGCGTCTCCCTCTTAACAGCCTTTCTAGCAATATCTGCCATTGTGCATGTTTTTTTATCAATTTGGTCTATATTTTCCACAAGAACCAGTGTTTCTCTGATGATAGTTCCTGCAAAGTGCGGCCTCTAGCTAAGCCAGAAGGCACTGTTCCGCCCACTCCCAACAGGAGAATCCTATTTTCTTAGTCTGTGACGCTCCCTAGCCCAACCCAAAGTTCCCTGAAAAACTGGTTTGCAGCACGAATCCTTTTCTGGGTTCACTATTCTGCTATCTATTGGTTGGGTCCGGAAACCTGTTTTTATCTTTCTTCTCCTTTTTTTTTTTTTGTGGGCGTCGTCGATCACCATTTTGTGGCAAGTCCATCTCCGACGTGACGTCAGACGGCGCCACAGAAGTTTCTGTACCTGGTCGCCATCTTCAGATTCTTTTTCCCGCCGTTGGATCTGGAAGCACAACGGAGGAACTCCAAAGAATTCCTAGGAATAACGGGAGAAAAAAACTGAAAAGCATCGAAGAACACCGAAAACCATTCGGAAGAACGTACAAACAGAGAAGGGGGGCCTTCTCGACCCCGACGGTGAAACCAACTTGGCTGGAGAATGAAGAGGAGAGAGTGAACAGGGGGGTCATTAAAAATTTTCCTTTTAAACTCTGCCCCAATTGTCATGTTCCGCAATCTGTACCTGCCAAAAGACCACAAGGACGAAGAGGGCGAAGCCTGTGCCGAAGACACCGTATGATGTCGACAAAGACTAGCACACTATGCCATGGCTAACACCCACAAGACGCAGGAATCCTTGGAAGACCTGGGGCTATTCAGCGAAGATGAAGAGAATATCAAGAGGCAGAACCAGGCAACGCCAAAAGGAGGGAAGCATTGAGGAAGACACTGAAAGAAGACAGTTGAATGTAATGAAACTGCTGAAAGGCTCCGACGCCCTCGAAAGCAGCCTCAGCATCGAAACACCCAATAACTGACAGACAGCACAAACAGAAGGAGCTGCATGGGTCCTGACCAAAGGACACCGATGAGGGGCAAACCTTTGACGAAACCCTAGACGCAAAAGAGTGCTTGAGAGGGAACGAAGGAGAAGAGCAAAGACACAAGGGCAGGGAAACCGCCAATGCAGAAAAGGAAGACTCCACCCATACTCGACGTCGAACAGAGATTCCACAAGGCCGAGCGGTAAAAGCAAAGGCTCAAGGCTGAAATGGTGGCCCTTCTCCAAAGAAAGGAATTCGGAGAATCCCTGAGAGTTTCACATCCCAACAAGAGTGTCTGGATCCGCAGAGGATGAGCAACCAGGCATGGAGGTCGCCGTGACCCCAGAGCTGCACGAGGAAGAACAGGAAGAGTTCTACGAACTCGAGGACGAAGAGGCAGCAACTTTCAAGGAACACAGCCAGTTCGAGGATACATGGCACGACCTTGATGCAGAGTCCCCCGAGGAGGGTGTTGACAACTACCCCTGGAGGCCTTCGCCCCCGGATGAACTGTCCTTGTACAGCAGCCATATCAAAAGGACAGAAGGCACACATGGGGTACAACTAGGGAAAGAAAAGGAGGAGTCGTGCTTTCTACTGGAAACCCTGATGCTTTCCTAGAAGGCAAACCTCTATCTGCCTATGCTACCCAGCTTCCTGGACCAGGAGAAAGAGGCTTTCAGAGAGCCAGCCACGGCAAGAGCAATAACCTTTTGTGTGGAAAAGTAGTACAAGCATTCCACTCAGGACATCAAGGGGAACGTCCCTGTGGATTCCATTGTTGTGACGACCGCAAGGAAAAGAAACAATGCCCCCACATCAACTGGGCCACCACCAGAGAAGCATAGCAAAAGACTGGACCTGGTAGGCAGAAAGATGGAGAGAGAGGCAGCCACACAATAGAGGATAGCCAACTCCAACGCGCTCCTTAACAGCTATGGGTACCAGCAGTGAGATGAGATCGAAGGGCTGATTCAACACCTTTCAGAGACGTTCCGCAAGACAGCCACTGCTGTGGTCCAGGAGGGTAAAAACATCACCAACTCCTGCCTCAATTCTCCCATGGACACAGCAGACAGATGTGCATGGGCACCACAGTCAGAAGGTACGCCTCGCTGAGTCTCTCAGGCTTCAAACCGGAGGTGCAGGCTTCAGTAATCAATATGCCTTTCACGGGTGAGGCTCTGTTTGGACAAGCAGTAGACGATGCGCTACAACAAATAAAAAAGGACAATGACACTGCAAAGGCCATGGGAGCTCTGCAGTTCAATGGATCCTTTAGGAGAGGAGGAAAGACTGCCAGAAGACCAACAGGCTGGGCAGTCTTTCCAAGTGACCAACAATGCCAGCAACAACACCAAAGCCTTACTCATCAGGCATCACAACAGCCGACACACTAGCAGTGGCAACACCCAGCAAGGCAGCCCTTTCAAGGAATGCCAAGAGGAAGAGGCCAAACCCCCAGGGGGTGAGGACTTGCAAACAAGTGACTCATTCGCCACATAGCCCCAGCACAAAACACCAGTGGGGGGCAGAATAAAAAGTTTCCTCCAGGAGTGGAGGTCAATCACCTCAGACAATTGGATTTTAAAAATAATAAGACATGGCTATTCCACAGAACTCACCAAACCACTGCCGTACGTCTCTCCAAGAGTAAAAACCTTAAGGGTACAGGAACTCACACAACTGCAAAGAGAAGTCAAAGAGCTCATTCAAAAACGAGCCATAGAGAAGGTTCCCCCAAGGGAGGCAGGCAGGCAGTGGCATCTATTCACCGTACTTCCTAGTACCAAAACAAGACTGGACATGCAGGCCAATCCTAGACCTCGGGTAGCTAAGCAAATTCATACAGGCTCAACTTTTCAAAATGACAATGCTACAAGAGGTAATATCACTCCTGAGGAAGCAAGATTGCATGGCCATATTTGACTCAAAGGACGCCTACCTGTACATACCAATAAACCAGAGTCAAAAGAAGTACCTCAGATTCGTCCTGGACAGAGTACACTGCAATTTCATGGCATATCCCTGTGTGCCATGCCTCCAACCCACTGCTCTGGCATAGCTTAAGTCACCCCTCTAGCTGGGTGCACTATACTAGTGGTGAGGGTGCAGGTGCATGAGCCCTGTACCCCTACAGTGTCCAAGTCAATTCTTAGACATTGTAAGTGCAGTATTGTCATAAAGAGTATATGGTCTGGGAGTTTGTCATTATGAACTCCACAGTACCATAATGGCTTTACTGAAAACTGGGAAGTTTGGTATCAAACTTCTCAGCCCATTAAACCCACACTGATGCCAGTGTGGGATTTAATGAAAAATGCACTGAGGGCATCTTAGAGATGCCCCCTAAAAAATGACCTAACTCTAGTGTCCTGGCTGAGTGTTTGCTCGCCAGCTGCCACCACCAGACATGTTTCTTGACCCCTGGGTCGAGAGTCTGCCGCTCTCTGGGTCCTGAAACAAAGCACATCCTGGGACGAGGTGCCAAGCCTCCTCCCCCAGGATGGGCAGGGTCCACGAAGGGGAAGCTTCAAAGGCTTGCCGCCTTTGTGAGCTACCCCAGCCATTTGCTGCTCCCAGCAACTGGCCCCCACCTGTTCTGACCTCCACTAAGGGCGGGAGAATCGGCGGGAAAACCAAGATAGGAGGAGAGGTGTGCCCACCTTTGCCAACCCCACCCCTCAGGAGGGGGAGGTGAGGTGAAGCACAACTCTCAGTTACTGCCATCTTGCAGATGGGGGGACCCAGCCAACCAGAGTGAGGCTTATGCCCCCCTCCCACTGGAGGGTGGCATAATAGGGGGTGTACCCACCCCATGGAAGGGACCCATGGGTCCCGTTCTATACCTACCTGTAACCCCCCTAAATGTAGCATTTAAGGGCAACCCTGAACCTTGCCGCCTCAGACAAGAAGAAACGAGAAGAAGGACCGAAGAGCCGTGCTGAAGAAGAAGAGCAGGACACCAACTGACTTGGCCCCAACCCTACCGGCCTGTCCCGACCTTGAGCGACTACAGCGAAATCCCGGTGTGTTCTGCAGCCAGCAGCCCCCAAGAACCCGGAGGACCTGCCCTGCCTTCCCAAACCAGGCTTTGTCTCCCGTTAGCACCGGATTTGCTCACCCACAGAAACTGGCCAAATCCGCGAGTCTGCACCCAATGCCCACGGGCCGAGTGGCCCAACACCACGAGGTCGTCTCCCTGGCGATCCTGACCTGGGATCCTGTGATCCCTGACCTGCCTCAAGTCTCCAACCGACTCCTACAGCCACTTTCTGGAGGATCCCCCCCGGCCGCGACCGGAGCTGGTAAGAAAAACCCGAAGCCAAAAGACACCCCTGCACCTGACGTCCCACGGCCTTGGGTAGCACAACCGACGGTGTCCCGACATCCCAAAACATCCCAACTTACCTCTCCAACCGGTGGTCGTCTCCAGAAGATGTTCGTCCCCAAGCCGGCAGTGTTTGTTGCAACTGGAGAATCCCCATTGAAATCAACAGGGCACCTGACGCCAAAACAGCACCCTGCACCCGGCCCCTTCTGCGCCGCTGTGGCTGTACCTTGTATGCTAAATCGGATCCCCCTTTGCCCTGAGCCTAACACCAGGAGCTTTGCTCCCACAACCTTGTGGCCTGCTTGTGAGCAGCCACCAATTGGAGGCCCCCTATCCCCCACTGGATAACATTGGGCCTCAGCACTCTGCACCCGGCCGCCCTATTGCTGCTGAGGGTGCTTTGAGAGTGCATCCTTGACCCTGGGGAAACCCTGCTTCTAACCCCAGGAAACCAACTCCCAAAACCAAATACTTACCCTTAAACCGATAACACTGTTTTCTCCCATAGGACTGCATTTCTGTGAAAAATCTTTTAAGTGCGGAGTTTGAAAACCTTAAGAAACTGCATATGTATAAAAACTGAATTGATTACCTTTTGTCTAGGAAATGTCCCAGTGTGATATCTAGGCATATCACACTGAGTAGCAAATGTCACTCAAAAAGTAATCTAACAAGTAACGTACACAGTAATCTACAAAGTAACTGAAACGTAATTTTAACTGTTGACTTACCTGTAAACCAACCAACTGCTTTCAAACTGCATTCAACTTGTATTTCACTGCATAATCTTGCAAAGTAGTATTATACTTACCTGTACCAGGCCTGGCTTGGTTCTAGAAAATAAAATATAACTAAATAATATTTTTTATACAAACAAATTGGTCCGAGTTCAGTCTTTGAGTGTGTGACATCATTTCTTGCCTGAGTGTGTACTATAAACATTTATCACTACCCTCTGATAAAGCCTTACAGCTCGCCCGCACTTCCACAAATAGAGAGTAATGTATTATCTACGTTTACCTCTGCCTACCTTTGGGGTTCCACTGGACTCTGTGCACATTATACCTTACTTTGGTATAGTATATACAGAGCCAGCTTCCTACGACCGCAATTGCAGAGCAAACTCGCCTTTACCAGAAGGGACTATCTCGGACAGTGAGGACTGTCATGAAATTGATGGGCATGATGGCATCATGCATTCTCCTAATAACACATGCAAGACTGCACATGAGTCCCATACAAGAATGGATCTGCAACGGACAGTCACAAGCCGCTGGGAGGATCTAGTGGTTGTCACAGCAAGGGTGCAAAAGGAGATTTAATGGTGGAACCTGACATGTGGGGATAGGGAGAGCTTTCAAATCAACAGCCCCCACGGTGACCATAATGACGGACGCATCCCACAAGGGTTGGGGAGCGCACACGGACAACCTGAAGGCAGAAGTACTCTGGAGCCCCACTGACGCAATGAAACATTTGAACTACCTGGAACTAAAGAAAATTTTCCTAGCCTTGAAAGCATTTCATGCGCATGTGATGGGACAGACAGTAATGATCCAGACGGACAACATGATGACTATGTTCTCCCTCACAAACCAGGGGGAACAAAGTCCTTCCCTCTGTCGCGACTAGCACAGGAGATATGTGATCCAAAGGAACACAACACTAATAGCAATACACCTTCTGGGGAAGCAGAACACAGAGGTAGACAAATTGAGCAGGCAAGACAGCATCTACTATGTATAGGAGAACTGGTCAGGAAGATTTGCATATGCCTTTCACTGATTCCCCTGATCCCAAGAGTACTGGACAAAGCCAGACAACCAGGGACATCACACATTCTCACAGCCCCACAGTGGGCCATTCAGACCTGTTATTCAGATGTGCTGGAGATGTCCAGAGCAAACACAAGGAGATGATGGATGAAGCGCTGAAACTTTTCAGACACTCACCCCCCAGTCACAGATCTGGGTTGAATCCATCATCGTTCTTTAGCTCACTTCGCCACCCCAGTTCAGACCCAGCCATATGCAAATCAGAGGGCAGATGATTTCAATTAAGGTAACACAGGACCTGCTAACCATACAAAAGAGTGTACCATCCGGAAACAGCCACACTCAACCTAGTAGCGTGGCTCCTGAATACCTAGAACTTGGACACCTACAACTACCTTCTAAATCTAGGACAATGTAAATCCTGAGGGATGCTAGAAAACCAAGCATGAGGAAGTGGTACATGGAGAAATGGAGAAATATTCCTTGGTGAATATGCAACAATAAGATGGAAGCAAGGACAGAACAGGAGACTGTACTAACATACCTCATGCACCTACTGGACAGAGGTGTGACCTACGCATCACTAAAGGTCCACCTGGCTGCAATAGTGGCCTACACCAGAGGTACAACAGGAAACAGTCACTTCACATTTCTGGTGGTAAAACGATTTCTGGAAGGATCAAAAAGAGTAGCACCACAGAGGGCGGCACCAACCTGAACACGCTGCCCGAAGGTCACACCTCTATTCTCAGCAGAGCCTTTGTTCCTTTTCCTGAGAGTGGTTCTCACCTCTCCCCGGGAGAGCAGAAGGCTGTCTCGAGGAGAAAGGCTTGTGTGCAACCGTAAAGGCTACTGGAAACTTTGGGCAACAAAGTGGCAACTTTCTAAAGTTGCTATTTGTGCACAAACTTACCTTAAATTCAACTTGAGCAACAAGTCTGGTTTAATGCAGCAATTATCTTGATACCTTGACGTTAGCACTGCTGAGGGGTCAGCATGTAACTCCCTGCTCTCCAATAGGGTGATTAGCCTTCCCACAATAAAAACAACAATACAGTGTTTTTAATATAGGGTTAATAAAACATGTCTTCCTTTTTAGGTCGAGCCTCGAGTAGCGCGCAAGCGCTGCTTACAGGCGAAGACTTTTAGTAAGCGAGTTTGAAAAGCAGTCCCAAAAACGCTCGTGCATCGTGGCTGGTCTTTTTGGGATGGGTACGCGCGGCAGACATGTGTTTCCAATTATCGTGCCCAGACGCGGGCGCGATAATTGTAAACACATGTCTGCCGCGCGTACCCATCCAAAGGCCAGCCACGACGCACGAGCGTCTGGTCAGCTGAGCAGGCTGCCGCGCTCCCTCCTCCCCCCCCTCCGCTCCTCTGTTGTGCGCGCGCACCACTGTGTTTTTTTTTTTTTTTTTACCGCGCGCGCGACGGACCCACAGTTGAAGGAAGCTGGCATGCACCTCACAGGAGCCCCAGCCCTACCAGCCTCTCTCAAGCAGCTGCAGCCGCCCCAACGCCGTATCACACAGGAACCCCAGCCCGGTCGGCCTCTCTTTTTTTGATAGGCACAGGGAGATTAAGTGATTTGCCCAGAATCACAGAATGTTGAACCGATGCCGAGACGGGAACCTGGTTCCCCAGCGCCAAAGTCTGCAGCTCTGGCCGTTAGGCCACAACCTCTCCCTTTAACTGCAGTCTCTCCAAGGCTCGTGTTTTAAACGTCTAGAGAGCTGGTAGTTTCGACAAGTAGATTATTATGCGAGCCCGTGGTCACCTCCCCTGTAGCCAGTCCGTCTTCGGCGGCCGGTGGTGTATTTCAGCTCGCTTGTCTTGTCGAGGGTTTGTTGTAAACCACGGAGTTTGTTTACGTAAAGAGCCCGCTCACTCTGAAACGCGCTGTAAATTCTCGAAGGCAGCAGGCGGGTAATAACCAATAATGATGGCTCTGCGGCTCGCCCCCTCCCGCCTCCGAGGGGCTGCCCTTTGCGGCGAGGCTGCAGATTGCTCGGCGATGGGCTCCTCTGACACACGCGGGGCCGGGGAGACAGTGGAAGAAAATGTCAAAGCAATCCGAGATCATTAGGGCGATGAGTCACGCAGAAAGAAATCTGTGGGTAGCGCTGCGGAGAGTGGATTAGCCGAGGCCATCTCCTTGATGGAGCGGGCGCTGTCAGAGCCCGGCTCGCAGGCCTCGCTGTCCGTTTCATTATCACTAAAACAGGGGCGAGGAGGGGGCAGCGGTGGCTTCACGGGGTCTCAGTCCGGTGAGCAGTGACAGGAGCCTAGGTGAGAGCCAGGTCAAGTCGCACTTCGTTTCCGGAACCAATGCTTTTTTTTTTTTTTGTTGTTGCTCTTTTTATATAGCGCAAACTTGACCCGAAGGTTTTGGAGCGCTTTACATGAGCACCAGTTACGTTACACAAGGACACATTCATTTTTGGTAGGCACGGGGAGATAAAGTGATTTGCCCAGAATCACAGGATGCTTAGCCGACGCCGAGACTCGAACCTGGTTTCCCAGATCCAAAGTTGGCTGCTCTTTCCCTTACGCCAGTCGTTCCATTTTCTGTTCACCAAGGCCTGATTCTGATTTCTAGGTCTGCAGAGAAGGAGCATTTGCCAATTCTGTGTAGTTGTGGGGTAATAACGCGTGCAAAGCCCCTAGTCACGCAAGCGGAAGTACTGAAGTCCATCTGACACGTCACAGAACAGGAAGTCCCGTCTGAGGGAAGTCTTACCTCGGGGCCTGTGTGTGCGCGCGCTTAGACTAGAGATACCGGACACCGGTGATGTTTATTGTGTGTGTGTGTGTGTGTGTGTGTGTGTGTGTGTGTGTGTGTGTGTGTGTGTGTGTGTGTGTGTGTGTGTGTGTGTGTGTGTGTGTGTGTGTGTGTGTGTGTGTGTGTGTGTGTGTGTGTGTGTGTGTGTGTGTGTGTGTGTGTGTGTGTGTGTGTGTGTGTGTGTGTGTGTGTGCGCGCGCGCGTGTAGCCACTAAGCACCTAATATAAACAGTGTTGTGCAGGACTTTAAGTGGGATGAAAAAATTGGGGGTCTCTCAAAGGGGCGTGGCCAATGTAATTAAGGGCGTGGCTTAAAAACACAAAAGGTAAAAATCTATGCTTAGCATAGTGTGCCCCCAACTTGTATTTTGCTGTTTGTCATTGCATCCAGATATATGATACAACGAGTAACATCATACCGACAACAAGTCAGGACTATTGGCTTTGTCAATGGTTGTTAGTTGCATAAGATAAATAAGCAGCAACTATGGCTTGTATATAATATTGAAAAAGCTTCCTCTTAAAGCCCTGGTGACACCACGACAATGTTGCTGCTCCTGAGTTTCAAAGAAGAAGGGAAATCCAGAGAGAAAATGACTCTCTTTAAAGGATTTCCTTCCCCTACCACGCTCAGCTGGCATCACGTCATGCCGTTACTTCTCCACTAGTGAGCAGTGAGCAGTTTGAGCACGCTCACATCGATGTGCCTGCTGTCACTGCAGCCCGGAAAAAACGGACCGCCTGTGCCAGGGCACAAAACTGAGCCCGATAGAGACCTGTTTCGAGGCTCCCTTTAAACAAGCATTGGCATAGCCAATAGGTCTCGCCTTGGGACCTTATAAGTGTTTAGCCATGCAACAGTTGATGTTGTTGCACCAAGGATATTGTGCTGCATAACTAAATACTTATAAGGTCCCAAAAGCGAGACCTATTGGCTATGCCAATGCTTGTTAATAGAATGCTACCTGCCTTTAGGATTCAGTAGGCCTGGCTTAGGAGTGACTTATAAATATTAAAAAAGGAGGTTTGGGCTTTGCCCTTGCCTTAATTGGCAAAGTTGAGCTAGCAGTTAAAAGCAGCTCTGCTCTGCCAGCAGGCTGGGAGTCACACTTTGCTTCATCACACTTGTGGTGGCACAATAAGTGCTGCAGTCCAACAGGGGCACTTAACTTACATGCCCTAGGTACCTCTGGTACCATATATGAGGGACTACTGATAAGTTAACTTAAACCAATTGTGGGTAAACCAATTATACATGTTTTTAAGGGTTAGAGCACTGGCACTGAGGCCTGTTGAGCAGGACCGTGCACCTTCAGAGTTGAAAAACCAGCAGCATCAGTCCAAAAGTTTGAGGGTGATCATGCAACAAGAGGCACTTCATTACAAGGAGGAAGGGAATGCTAGTCAGAATGTGCAAGAGTTGAAGGCAAAGGATCAGGTGACAGCATCTGGAGGTTAGACTGGAACCCCTTCCGTGAACAATGGTAAGCAAATAAGGTTTGTAAGAATGATCACTAAACCCAGATGTGTCAATGAATTTGTATGAAAATGAACATACTGGTTGTGGGGGTGGATAATTTTGGTGTAACACTTAAGGCACTGTCAGATTTACAGTTATGCCCCGTTTATAAGTTCATGACAGGATATTTAGTGCCCCCCCATGCCCCCTTCCAATGCTCACATTCGAATTACGATGTACAGTCATTGCATTCCAATGGCTGTTGATAAGCAACACAACACACCCCATTCACAGTTAGTTTTTCAGTATCAATTTTTGCTGTAAAGTATATTTTACACTTATTATTTTATGTTTTGGACAGAGAATATGTATAGAGTTGGCTTGCTATTCAGCTGGCTAGCACTATGGTTAGTGATGATGTCAGTGCTTTGCATCTCCATGTTCTAAATGAGCGAGTTCAAAGTTTTTTTTGACTAGTGAATGGTCAGTTGCAGCTGTTGCGTGAGTGGAGACACATCACGCCAAAACCAGGGCTGCACTAAAAGACTACCACAGTAGGAAAGAGTGGAACAATAACAGGAGCCAGGAAGCAGCAAGAAAATGGCTAAGTGCATGTGGTTTTGTAAGCCTAGCACCCCAGTGTGCCATTATTAAAATGTAGCAGTTACTATATATAAGCCCCAAAAAGTGCTGTGCAAAATGTCCTAAATAATGAGCTTTAAAATGTGCAATGCCACAAAATGTAGAGTGCCCTGAAAAGTTCCTGGGAAACATTAATATATTGTATATCTCCAAGAAAACTACAACCCAATTGTGGCCCAAATGTGCCTGACTTTCTATGCTTATATAGCAGATTTGTTAGTCTGGTAAATGATTAGGCATTAATACGTCTGCTCGTTGCCAATGTGCAGTCTTTTTGCATGTTCAGTTGCCTGTGCTTCCATAGGCCAGCATTCAGACCTCATCTGCAATACCCCAGCACCTCAACTGCTTCTCAAAGAGCCTCTCCTGGTTCTAAGACAACTCCGTTTGGAGCTAAAAATACCCTGAAACTACTGCTCTAAAGTAGGGGAACCCACTGGATCCCTGTTCTGGCAGCTATTTACCTCTGGAGAAACATGCTGAATTTGCCCTGGTGTTATATTCTGACACCACAACATAATTCAAAAGCGCTTGCACGTTGTCTGCATTCAGTTTAGTGCAGCAACGTGCAGACAGCTAGGGGGCTTTCTTATTTTAACATCAAGCTGGGGGCAAAACAAAGGCCTAATTTAAAGGGCCATAGGTCCTCCTGGCTGGGACCCATCTAAAGCCTAACACCTAAACACCAATGTAATGGAAGGAAACAAAGGCACACAGCGTGTTACCACATCACAGGTACTTAAGATAAATTATTGGAGGCAGTTTTTTTTTTTTTACTTTGTTCAAATTCAAAATACTTTATTGCGGTCAATAGACCATAAAAGTGCAAGTGCAATAAACTAACAATAAATAAAACATTATCTGGTCCATGAACTCGAAGCCCCAGAGTCTGAAGTTACAATTACAAATTATTACTATTATTCCACACCCCAACATATGGACAAAATACATAGCCGCGCATACAAAATACCAGATTAATAAAAGATGTACAGTTACTGGGCAGTGATAGAGCTGATACATTTCATAGGAATAAAATACTAAAAAAGCACTCTATAAAATCAAATGTAAAAGGATTAGTTTACAAATGGAACCTGCCCAGTTAAACAATAAAAGAGGTTTTGTAAGCTTTGCCCTATATAATGATTTTCAAAAGTGACCTGCGCACACACCTCATGGAAAGTAGGAAGCGTGACACCGCAAATACAATTGGGGATAAAGTATTGTATTTCAGCAGCCTAAATGCCTCTACACAGTGTTTGGTCCCCAGATTTCTACATAGTTGGGTCAACCAGCGGCCTCTAGATTTTCTATAGCCAGGGTAGAAGAAGAAAACATGCAACTCTGATTCCTCTGCGTTGTTACAGGCCGGACAGCCTAGAGAGAGTGTACCTGCCCATTTGTTGGAGAAAACGCGCAGCGGTAGAACCCCGTGCCTAAATTGAATATACAGTTTCCTCGCTAGCGTGGGTTGTATCTCATCCAGGGCAGACTCTAGGCTGTACTGATCTTTTATTCTCAAAAACGCAACTGTTAATGAAGCTGTTGCTGAGCACCCCTGTATACGGGCGAATTTGTCCCCCCTGTAACTCTGAACCAGTTCCTTTCTGGAAACTGTAGCGCAAGCTTCCTCTGGATAGTGCCAGAGACTCGCTCTGCCAATGTTCAAAAATGAGTCCCTAACATATGCTAGCCACAGTAATTTCCAGGCACCATGCAGGCCCAAGATCTCCTTTAGCTCGTCCCTATACACAGCCAATTCCGGGGTTACCCATAGTCTGTGTCACAAGATTAGGGGTCTAAGAGCAATTTCGTCAGCAATTGGCCTTACCCCCCGATCCAAGCGAAGCGGGGAGATCTGAGGGGGAGAGCAAATAGCTGCCTCTCAGACTCAGAGTTCTCAGACTTGATAATGTTTCTCAGAGAACTATACCCCCAAAGTTCAGCCCTGTACATTGCAGAACCCCTTGTTTGCATTTTATAGATTTCCACTATTGGTCCAATAGGTTTATAAGAGGAGTTCCTAAATAACTTGATCAACCCTCCTGTGTTCTGTGCTAACTCCATACTAATTTTATTAATTTGAGCCCCCCAGGTCCATTTTTTTCGGTCAAAGTGACCCCAAAAAATTCAAATACAGATAATCTCTCCAATGGAATACCGTGCAGGCTGGGATTAGGGCGACTAGAGCTGATAAGGTTAAAGACCATATATTTAGTCTTTAAGCAATTAATCTCGAGACCCCTACTGTCACAGAAGGCCTTAAAGTTGTAGAGGATCCTCTGTATGCCCATCTGTGACTTTGAGAGCAACAGAGTATCATCAGCAAACATCATTGCCGGTATTTTCCTACTTGCTAGCTTGGGTGCATCGTTATCCTTCCCCGCAGTCAATGCGTCTACGAGTGCATTTATAAATAGGCAAAAAAAGGGTGGGCGCGAGCACACAACCCTGTCTTACACCTCTATCTATAACTATAGGTGTGGTGAGATCACCACGTTTGCCGAACCGGATTTGGGCATAGTTGCCTTCGTGCAAACGCCTAAGCATATGACAGAGATTGAATGGCACTACCGGATCACTTAGAACAGCCCCCAGTTTCTCTCTTGGTACTAGATCAAACGCGGATTTTAAATCCACGAAGATCAAATAGAGGCTGCCACCCTCTATAGTCTTCCAGTACAAGAGTTGAAGCCTGAATATTTGGTCTAAGGTGGACTTATTTTTCCTAAAGCCAGCTCGTAATGGGCTCAATATTTTAAATTCGTCCATCCGGGTTTGAAGACGGACCAACAGTACTCTGGCAAAGATTTTCTGGCTAACATCAATTAAACTTATGGGCCTGTAGTTGGAGGGGAGAAGCGGTGAACCCTTTTTATGGACTGGCAGAATATCCGCGCCGGCCCACGTTGCTGGGATAGCCATCCCCTGTTCAAATCCCTATGTAAGCGATGTGCTTGCACTTTAAGAATGGAAGATTTATCTGTCTGCATGAGTAATTAATCAAATATTGATTTAAATGGCACCCACTATTCCCCTCCCTTAATCCTTTTTATAACGCTACTCATACCAGTGTAGGGTGTAAGAGTGCTTTACATCACACATAGGCACAATAAATAATACAAGTGTGTAAATCAATGTACTGGAAATGTTACATAAGACAATAAGGGTTATAAAGTGTAGGAATCACATTTATATTTGTAGACATATGTTAAGAGTGAATGATCAGAAAAAACACAAAGTAGGGATATAAAACGTAATGTGGTGATTGTGTACGTCTGTACTAACAAGACTTTACTTCTTCCCAGAGGAACCCAATCTTAAAATAACAGATTGAGGAAAAAAACAATAAAATTCTAAACCCAAGACTCACAATTTGCATTTAGCTCCTTGATGTCGGTAAATAGATCAGTGTGTTATACTAGAAGGCTTGCAAATTATGAACTGGAAGTAGCAAAATTATCTCAGTATCAAAAGCAGTAGCCCACTTACCTATCTAAATAAAATATAAATCTGTGATTTGCATGTTACACAGTGTGCTTTGCACTAGGCACATTAACCCTCTATGCTGCTTTATGAGTCAAAACTGTGACTGGAGAAAACACAGAACTCTCCCAGAACTGTGTAAACCTATAGTTATCTTACCGATGTTATAATTCTCTCAAAATGACTTGGCACACAATGATCTCTGCAGCAGGTGTCCTAACCAGTGCTTTAAATGGGCCGGTACTCACCGGTACTGAGTACCAGCACTTTTATATTTACTCCCCTTGAGTTACGGCACCTTTTCTCCTACAAGAAGAGTACCGGTACTCATAACAGCCCGGTTTTGATGCGGTTGCTGCTGAGCTGGTTCAAAAGCGCCAGGACCGCAGCTCGTCTTCAGTAGAACACAGAGAGCTGCGTGTGCCTCTCTGGAAGTTAGGAGAGGCGGAGTATCGCTGGAGGATGCCTTTCTGAGGGGGTTGGAAGTTGACTAAAAAACTTGATGGGCACGAGTGTGGGACATATTGTTTAGGGCAATACAGCTTGTTAGCTTGCCTTGTTTTAAATGCCCGCAAATCTTCGCCCATCAACAATTTAAATGAAAGAAAATCCCTGCCCTCTGGACTTAAATCAATGCATTCATGCTTTTCCAAAAACTGCAGCACTAGTATTGATTTGTCAGTGTGCCATTTATAAACATTTGTCATATAACTATAAACTTAGGTGATTCACAGCACCCAAATCACCTCCTAAGTATCTCTGCTCCAATGAGACATGTCTGTGGCAGTCTCTGAAAAGGTTTCAATATGTGAATATGTACATTGCACAAAATGTGAACCCCCGACTTTGTGCTGCACCTGTTAAAGATTTGAAGGCCTCCACTGTCGGGCACTGCGTGTGAAAGAGAATGTGTGAGGGCCAGGAAGTAAAAGCAATAAGTGTGTGAGTTTGCAAGCTTGGGTATGACTGTGAGAATGAAAATGAGCGACCCCTGACCTTGACTGGTAGGTCGCTCCCCCACCACACAGCTCCGTCTGTGTGCCCTGCTGCTGCCCCTGATTGTGCTCGTTTTTTTCCTTTCTGTGCCCCCTTGCTGCCCCTGATTGTGCTCGTTTTTCCTTTCTGTGCCCCCTTGCTGCCCCTGATTGTGCTCGTTTTTCCTTTCTGTGCCCCCTTGCTGCCCCTGATTGTGCTCGTTTTTTCCTTTCTGTGCCCCCTTGCTGCCCCTGATTGTGCTCGTTTTTTTTTTCCTTTCTGTGCCCCCTTGCTGCCCCTGATTGTGCTCGTTCTTTTTATTTTTTTTCCTTTCTGTGCCCCCTTGCTGCCCCTGATTGTGCTCGTTTTTCCTTTCTGTGCCCCCTTGCTGCCCCTGATTGTGCTCGTTTTTCCTTTCTGTGCCCCCTTGCTGCCCCTGATTGTGCTCATTTTTTTTTCTCCTTTCTGTGCCCCCTTGATGCCCTGATTGTGCTAGTTTTCCCTTCTGTGCCTGTTTCCCGCCCCTGCGGCCCCGCCCCCTCACTGCCCATTCGCTGCCCCATTCCCTGCTCCTCCCTCCCACCTCCCCATTTATGGCGGCTGCTGCGCGGCCGCGCCGCTGGCGCGCCGAAGGCGCGCCTAAGGCAAGCCCGTCTGCGCCCGTCCGCGCCGTGACCGCGCCCAGCGCCAGACCCCCTGGTCCGGGCATCCCCCGCGCCCGCCACATCAACAGACGCCGATACGACGCCAGCACCCTCCACGCACTCAACCCCGGAAAAGATCACGCCTGCTACCAGGCCACCCCGAAGCGCACCCAAGGGCCCTTCACCTGCCGGAACTGCAGCTTCGCCAGCACCCGCCCCGCCAAACCACCGCCCAGGAAAGAACCCAACTACCTCAGATGCATCCTCCTCAACACCCGCCTCCGCCCGCAAACACGCCATCGAACTCTGGGACCTTCTCGACTCAACCTCCCCAGACGTCGCATTCCTGACGGAGACCTGGCTGAATCCTGCTTCAGCCCCCGACATCGCCATTGCCATCCCGGACGGATACAAGATCACCCGCAGGGACCGCACCAACGGAGTCGGAGGAGGCATCGCCATCGTCCACAGGAACACCCTCAGAGTCTCAACCAACACCGACGACACCCTCAGCACCGCCGAACACATGCACTTCCAGATCCACACCGATCCCAACACCACCCTCAGAGGAACCCTCATCTACAGACCCCCGGACCCCGACCACAGTTCAGCGATTCCATCGCTGACTTCGTCAGCACACACGCCATCGCCTCCACGGACTACATCCTCCTCGGGGACCTGAACTTCCACCTCGAGAACAACAAGGACACCAACTCCACCACCCTGATCGACAACCTCGGACTCAGACAGCTCGTGACTACACCCACCCACCCACGCCGCCGGCCACACGCTAGACTCCATCTTTTCCGCAAGCCCACACGTCTCCTTCAACCACACCTCCGAACCCCACTGGACTGACCACCACTGCATCCACTTCACCTACAGGAAGCCCACCACGCACCACCGCACCGAACAAATGCCTCGCCGCTGCTGGAGCAGAGTCACGGAAGACCAGCTAACCACAACCCTCGCCCTGAGCCCACCCTCCGACCCAGACACCGCCGCCCGCAACCTCAGACAGTGGATCGACGACTGCGCCAACACCCTCGCCCCGCTCAAGAATCCGCCCAACAGCCACACCAGCAAGAAAGCCACCTGGTTCACCGAAGGCCTCCAAACGAACATGCCGAAAACTGGAGAAGATCTGGCTCCACGAACGGACAGCGGACAGCTACGCCGCCCACAAGAGCGCCACCCGCAGTCACCATCACCTCATCAGATCCGCCAAAAGGGCCTCACTCAAAGACCGCCTAGACAACAACGCACACAACAGCAAAGAGCTCTTCAACATCGTGAAGGAACTCTCCAACCCCAGCTCCAACACCAACGACATCCAGCCATCGCGAGACCTGTGCGACTCACTGGCCACCTTCTTCCACCGCAAAATCGCCGACATCCACGACAGCTTCAACACCACGACCGCCCCGGCAACCACCGAGACCACTGCCCCCACAACCACCAACCGCCTGCTCTCCTGGACCAACATCAACGACGAGGACACCAGCGAGATCATGAACACCATCCACTCCGGTTCACCGCTAGACCCGTGCCCTCACCACATCTTCAACAAAGCCAGTACAGCCATCGCGCCCCATCTCCGGAAAATAATCAACATCTCCTTCGAGACAGCAACCTTCCCGGAAAGCTGGAAGCACGCCGAGATCACCGCCTTACTCAAGAAACCCAAGGCAGACCCCAAGGACCTCAAGAACTTCCGACCCATCTCTCTGCTCCCGTTCCCCGCGAAGGTCACCGAGAAAATCGTCAACAAACAACTGACCCGCTACCTCGAGGAGAACAACATCCTGGACCCTTCCCAGTCCGGCTTCCGCAGCAACCACAGCACCGAAACCGCCCTCATCGCCGCCACCGATGACATCAGGACCCTGCTAGACAACGGAGAAACAGCAGCCCTCATCCTCCTGGACCTATCAGCCGCCTTCGACACGGTCTGCCACCACACACTACGAACACGCCTTCACGACGCCGGGATCCAAGAGAAGGCCCTGGACTGGACCACATCCTTCCTTTCCGGCAGAACACAAAGCGTCCGCCTCGCCCCTTCCGATCCAAGGCCACCAAGATCATCTGCGGCGTACCCCAAGGCTCCTCCTCAGCCCAACGCTGTTCAACATCTACATGGCACCCTCGCCCACGTCGCCCGACAGCACAACCTCAACATCATCTCCTACGCCGACGACACCCAGCTGATCCTCTCCCTCACCAAAGACCCTCACACCGCCAAAGCCCACCTCCACGAAGGAATGAAGGCCGTCGCCGAATGGATGAGGACCAGCCGCCTGAAGCTGAACTCGGACAAGACTGAGGTCCTCATCCTTGGTTCCAACCCTTCAGCCTGGGACGACTCCTGGTGGCCAACATCACTGGGAACAGCCCCGCCACCCACCGACCACGTACGCAACCTAGGGGTCATCCTCGACCCCACCCTCTCCATGACTAAGCAGGTCAACGCCGTTTCCTCATCCTGCTTCAACATCCTCCGAATGCTCCGCAGGATCTTCAAGTGGATCCCCACCGAAACAAGAAAAACAGTCACCCAGGCCCTCGTCACCAGCAGGCTGGACTACGGAAACGCCCTCTACGCAGGAACGACGGCTAAGCTCCTGAGACGGCTGCAACGCATCCAGAATGCCTCTGCACGTCTTATCCTCGACATCCCCCGACGCAGCCACATCACACCCCACCTGAGAGACCTGCACTGGCTCCCTGTCAACAAGAGGATAACCTTCAAGCTCCTCACCCACGCACACAAAGCACTCCACAACTCCGGACCAGCCTACCTCAACAGACGACTCAGCTTCTACACCCCCACCCGCCAGCTCCGCTCGACCAGCCTCGCCCTCGCCACAGTCCCCCGCATCCGGAAAACGACCGCCGGCGGCAGATCCTTCTCCCACCTCGCCGCCAAGACCTGGAACACCCTCCCCACCAACCTCCGACAGACCCAAGACCTACTGGCCTTCAGAAGACTCCTCAAGACCTGGCTCTTCGATCAGTAGCTGCACCACCCCCTCTTCCCCCAGCGCCTTGAGACCCTCGCGGGTATGTAGTGCGCTTTATAAGTGACATGATTGATTGATTGAAGTAGTACTGTGTGTTTGTGTGAAACTAAATGTGATTCAGAGAGCATGAAATGGGCTTTTAAGTGTGTGAGGGGGCGTGTGTGTGTGAAAGGGGGCAAATGTATCTAGACAGAATGTAGGAAATGTGGTTTTTCAAGCCTGGCTCGACCTGTAAGCGGCTCACACACCTCTAGGCAAATGTACTTTAAAAATACCTACTCATCAGGCCAACTCTAGCTTTATTAATCAGGCAAAGCCCAAGGGTTTGCAGCAGAAAGTGGGCGCAGTCGCAAACAGCATAGTCTCAACGTAATTATTTTTTAAAACTCTGCCCCAAAGATTTTGTCAATAAGACAAATGTGATAATAAATGCATTCTGCCTTGCCCAACTCATCACAACATGCTGCATTTCGAAATATTACCTGGTACAGAGATCTTTGCAAATCCAGTAAATTCCCGGTTACAATGGCACTTTAATAACTCTGGCGGTTAATTCACTTGCTGGAAATATCTGTGTGCATTCTTCTAATCAAAGGTTTGACTGAACATAAAATTGCATAGAGGATCAATGTGCCTGCTGTAACACTGTTTTTGCTGCAGACATCATTGTGTTACCTGCAGGTCACAAGTTAAAATCTTTGTCATATAGTTCAGTGATTCATGATCCTGCATCAAGGATATGCATGCAAACTACAAGGCAAACGTTAGGAAACTTGGTGTTTTTTTCCCTCAATATTTTATTATTATAAGGTTGCTTAAAAAAAGGTTAGTTTGGTTAATATTAATGATTTTTTTCACAAAAAGGTGCACCGAACAAAGCACATTTAAGTCCATTTGTATTGTCTTTATTTTCTTCCTTTATTTTGACATCAATATACGATCATAAAAGACAGCCAACTCGTTTCGTTCCTCTAAAATACAAGCCTTTGGAACTTCATCAGGGCTTTACGGTCAGAATGCAAATCTTTTGTTCTGTTCCTAGGTCAGGGAAGTGGTAATTCTTAATGGCGAAGTAGTGATCCCAATACGCCAAAATTCCCCCACCTTATATCGGGTGCGTACAAATGAGCCGTCTGAGTTGGGATCAAGGGAGGATGTGCTCCCAATGATGGAGATGTGCTCCAAGTAACAAGGTGTACCACCGTGATACGTGGCTTGAAACCTTCTGTTCCTTACTTTACTTTAGAGGAACGAAACGTGTTGGCTATCTTTTATGATCATATATTGATGTCAAAATAAAGGAAGAAAATAAAGACAATACAAATAGACTTAAAAGTGCTTTGTTCGGTGCACCTCCTTTTGTGAAAACTGTTGAACGAATCTGTAGCCAGGGGCACCAAAGGGTGACAGGTGCTGGAGTTTTGTGCACAACCATTATTTTTTACTAAACAGCAGTGAGGAGCTAGCTAGCAGGTCTGTCACCCCACGTTGTGTTTGGATTTATTATATTAAGGACTTATTAAGTACTATATAAATGGCTAGACATTCTTACAATGCATGCATATTTTTTGCACACAAAGTTTAGAAAGGTAAAAAACATAGCCCCGCCCCAAACTCCACCCCCCCAGTCCACTGCTTATTTTTGGTGAGTACCAGCACTTATGTTTTTCCATTTAAAGCACTGGTCCTAACGCTGCAATTTTAAAATGCAGCGCCTTCGTGACCAATTGTGTAATCTAGAACAGACTTACTGTCCTAACAAATAATCTGCCCGCAGCTGTGAGTCCCCAGACACCCTCGCTCACTGCTAAACCGGTCGCGTAAGTTTAACTACAATCCGCACTCTCCCTGCGCTGATAAACTCGCACAAGCCACCAGACACACAAACACACACTGCTTTCTTTCCCGTTTTGCCCGGCCTGAAGGGGCGCATCTAACGTCATCAAAACGTGACGACGTGCTTCACGTGACGAAAGGCGTCGGCTAAAAGAACCAGTCTCTATCGTTTTCTCTTTGGTGGGCAGGATTACAGAGGTGATGTACACACATTAATTGCACGGGGGGGATTTGGTTGAGATGAAAAACCGAGTATCGGCGTCTGCCCTGCTTGTTGAAAGAATTTGATATGATGAAATTAAATCGTACGGCGTGAAACGTTTCTTCCAAAGTTAGTGTTTTACTAAACTGGAGCTCAGCCTCGTAATTTTCATATCGCTTAATGGTTTCGAGCGTGACCCGACGTGATACACATTCTAATCTGCGCTTAATGTAGTATATTGGCGGCAAAAACGTAACCGTCAAAGAAGTGATGTGGAGAGACGAGCTAGTGGTCTCTATTGGCCCCAAGAGCAAGCCGATGCATCAAAAAAATGTGGGCAAAATATTTCGTAAATATCAAAAACTACACAATGTACCGTGCTATCTATACGCTTGAATGCTGGGATAGTTAGCCCAACACTTTTATAATGCTAAATTTAAAACCCCAGTCCCAGAGTGCGAAGCGCTTTTAAAAGCTGGTGTTTCAGACACCGTTTTAACAGCAATCACAAAGACATTTTCAGCAGGCAGTTGGTGCCCTTTATTAAGCACTGTCGTTTTCAACTTGCAGTAACTAGTCGGGGTGTATTTAAAACAAGCTAACCATTAGTAACACAATTCACTTTAATTGTGAGGCATGCATTTCGTGCCTTCAAAGGATTGTTGGAAAGTCCCTTTCTGGTTTTCAACATACATTCCTAAAACACTGAAATTATTTTTGCAAGGCTCTTTTCAGGGGTGCTGTGGCAATTTAACAAGATCCTGCTCCCCAGTGCCATTCTCAATTCTGTAAGCACCAATGCTTGTGCGTTACTACAGAGAATTTGAACCAGACAGGGTGTTGATGCCCCCCCGTGACGTCATACTGATAGCTACAATGATTCTGTTTACAGTCAGCTGAGCTGATAGGACTGGCGAGGGATGCAGCTTGAACATGAGCTGCCCAGATTCCCAACTGAGACACCATTGAATGTGAACGAAAAGTGCTCCAGGCAGCTTTCAACTATGCCTTTCTTTCACCTGGTGCAGTAGCTTAAGGGGGCTTTCTCATTCTGCTTCATTTCATAACGGAAATGGGTGTCTTTCAAATCCTGTTTAAGTGTGTTGTGGCACGGTGCTTGCTATGGGCCAGGAAGTGAGTTGAGGTACTTGGCCTCCTTAAAACACAGTGATTAGCTGTGCTTTTCTCACATCCCTCTCACACATCCATGCTCATTCCCTGCAGTGTATTGTATTGTGCTGCAGTTTTCATAGTTACCCAGACCAGATGTTGAAGCACTTTTGATATTAGTAAGTTATTTAGAGGGATAAGAAGTGACCCAACCTATAGTATTCAGCACAATTGCTTATCTTGATAATTTCTTTCATATTTTCTTTCTCTTCCGTCTGGCTTTTTGTAGTATGTTGCCAGAGCATCTTTGGCGTGAACTAGGCACACAGGGGCTACTACGCTTCAGCCTTTGTGTTTGAGATTTTTTTGCCACTGGAGTCCACCCTATTTTGGCTTTTCAAACTTGGCCAAGTGCAACTCTTTCTGAACGTGACTATCAGGGTAGGGAAGGGAAGTAGTCACAGGCTTCTCAGGGATTCAGTTTGGGGGGCATGAAACCAGAAATTAAGAATCAACCAAAAGGCACAATAATTTTGATGCCCAGCCTAATGCTTTTTTTTTTTTCTCGAAGAACGGAAAGTACTTTTTAATCTCACATTAGCAGTCATTACTACATATTCAATCCAGTATGTAGTGTGGTGATCCTAGTCACGACTCACTTGGCTTTACCCATCTTTTTGACCTCCTTGCTATCTCCCATCTGGGTGACTCTAAGTAAGTTTGCCCCCCAGCAGTTGTGGTATAAGTATAAATTAGGCTCAGGTGAGGATAACGGTGCCTGTGAAATCAAACGTGCAATAAGTTGACTTATTTTCTTGAGTTCTTACCACTGGTGGTGTAGTGGTTGGGAATGCCATCTTTTTTTTTTTGTAAAACGAACTTTATTTGCATTTTGATTTTTTTGCAAATTTGAGTCTAATATGCATTTCTACAATAAACAAATAAATGCAAGAGTTTTGATACCACTGCAGTGATTAGTGGATATGCAGTGTTGCAAGCGTCTCCCTGCAGTGTGAGACCATAAACGATCAACATCTGACTCGGGGTTTATTTTCAAGTTCAGAATGCTGAAGTAGCTGGGGAACCAGTGGGATACAGTTGTAGTCGTTATACAGGCATTGCAATCATGTGGAGGGGATATACAGTTATTGGAGGCATTTAACGTGTTAACAGTAGGGCCCTGAGCTGCAATAGTTGGGAACTGAGTTGCTAGGGAGGAGTGTCTTTGGTGTGTTAGGTGGACTTGAGGGTTGTTGCGTTTTGGACATCTTTGGCTAGTGACGCCTTCATGTTCTCCGAGATAGTCCTCCAAGTCCCAGCAATAGTGTGCCTGCGAAGACCTTTAGATTCCTCTTTGTGCAAGGCTTTACTTTCAGTCTCTGCCCATTTGAAAAGGGTGTTATGCTAGGCCAATAGGGAGGGGGGCGGGGGATTTGGCCTTCCAGTGCATAGTGATGGTATGCTTCGCTATGCGGAGAGCAAGGTTGGCAAAATGGGATGCAACCATGTCTTTCTCAGAGTGCTTGAAAATGCCAAAAGCCACTTATACCAAATCAAGGGGGATGTTTTTTTTTGTGATGGTGGACATTAGTTCTACAATTTGGGCCCAGTAATTTCTCAGCGAGGACCATGCCCAGAGCATGTGAAATAATTTGCATTTTCAGCGGAACAGTGGGGACTCATTGACAGCAGCATGGGAGAGATAAGCCCTGTGTGATATGAAGAATAGAATCAACTTGAACTTAGCATCGCAGGTTACTTAGTGTGGGAAGGCTAGGGGCTTTGACCATTCTTGTGAGTGGAACACACTGCCCACCTCGTCTCTCATTTGTCACGTAGTGCTGTTAGTGAAAGTTAAGTGTGCGGAAGAAGGATCTTGTAAAACTAGGTGATATGTTTGCGATCTAACCCCATGGGGTAAACGGCTTGGGTAAAGAAATGTGTGTCTGGCTTGGTGATGAACATTGGTGAATGTTATGGTGAGTGGTCTGATGCACGAAGAATTGCCTCCTTGGAGACAGGATTGTTCTGTGAGTTTGGCAAACTAGAGAAGATGTCCTTCCTCAAAGATATCACCCAGTGTTGAGAGATTAGAGTTATGCCATTGGGTCAGTTCTCTCTGCCTGAGGGGGCCATGCATTTTTTGGAGGCACAGAAGGGGAATAGCTGGAGCGTATGGAGTCACCCGGTTAGAAAGATGTACTGTGCAGTAATAGCACCATAGCCCGACTTGAAGGATGTGAGGATATGAGCAGAGCTCACAAGCGTTTGTCACCAGAAGTCCTTTTAATTCATCTAGTTGGAGGGGGCATAATTCTGCGCCTGGCTCATCAAGGGAGAGACCTGTAAGCCATCTACTCAACCATTGTATCTTGGCAGAAAGGTAGTATAATTCATAATTGGGAGCTCACAGACCACCCTCCTCCACTGGAAGGTGGAGTTTGGCAAGGTCCACTCTGCGCCATTGGGAGCACCTGATGAGCTCACCCAAGAGTATGTCCAAGCCGAGGAAAAACATTCTGGGAGTGTGATGGGTAGGTTGGAAAAGTAATATTATAGGCGGAATAGAATTCACCATTTTCTAGAGGTCAATGTGACAGATTGGGGCTAATAGGAGAGCCTTCCCGAAAGTCAAGTGAGTAGTGAAGGTTGTCACTGCATAGGTCAAATTTCTGTCGAACAGATCTCGATTACTATTGTAGATTCTGGTCCCAAGGTAGCGAAATGATACTTTGGCCCATTGAAGGGTACACCATCTGAGATTTGTCTGTCTTTCTGTGATGTTGGGCACGAAGGAGAGGATACATGATTTTAGCCAATTTACCCAGAGGCGGCTGCAAAGTCAATTAAGGTCTGGGTGATTCTGGAAGTTACTCCTATGGAATTTTTAAGGTATATAAGGACATCTGCATTTAGGGAAACAGAATGTGTCCCATCTGCAAGTGGCCTACCCTTGTCTGTCCTTAATCGTACTTCTAACAGCTCCATGTCCAAGGCAAAAAGCTGGGGGAACAAGAGGGAACCCTGTCTAGTCCCCCTGCCCATTGCAAAGGAGGGGGGTAATAAGTTAACCCACCTGTAGCCCCGCTGTGGGGCATGTGTATAGTACCCTGAAAAGGCAGGACAAGCACAAAGAGTCAAAGACCTTTTCGAGATCGAGGCTAAGAGCCGCAGATCGTGGCCAGGCCAGAGGAGCTGTTGCTAGGAGTCTATAGAGGAACCTGAGGTTCAGTGGGGTGTTAATGTGGGGGATGAATTCATTTTGATCTGAATGGATCAATTGAGAACGACAGGTAGATTATAGGAGGCCAGAAGCTTCCCAAGAATTTTTCAGTCTGAGTTGAGGAAGGCGATTTGCAGGTAGTAGGATGGATCCCTTGGGGGACATCCTGGCTTAAGCAACCGATTACATGCAGACACTATCCTCTAGAGCTACATCATATAATTTGGCCAGTCTAGAAGCTAGGAGGTATGGGTATTCATGAAAAAAGGAAATCAGTAGGCCATCAGTTTCAGGCATCTTGCCAGCTGCAGGGTCCTGAGTGATTTCTTTGATCCCTTTGGGTGTAATTGGTGCATCAATGTCATCCCAGGTTTGTGGGAGAACCTTGGGCAGTGGAAGATCCTTGAGGAATTCAGCTATTTTGGCCAGGAAGTCCCCGGGTTCTGCACAGTGTAGGCAACTTGAAATTATGAAAGCCTAGTAGGATTGTGAGAAGATACGCGAGGGAGCCATATTCTTACCTGATTTGGAGGACCCGCCCCGTAGAAATATAGTGCCCTCTGGCCTCCGATGCCTGAAAGGAGGCGATCCGATGGCGGAGGTGAAGCGACAAGACACACCCCCCTCTCCTATCTCCCTACAGCGTGACCTTGACCCGGGACCGGAAGTGGGAGGAGATGACCTCGGAAGTCCTTTCCCAAAATCAATGAAAGGAGACGGGAACGAAGGAGGATTGTCTTGGACCAACCCCGGAGTGAGAACAAGCAGGAAGCCTGACGAGGAGGAGCGGAGAAGCGAAGAAGGTGGTTACGGGAGGAATGACGAGGAGAGGCCGAGGAACGACGACGACGACATCGGAGAAGACGAGGAAGCGGACGAGCGGTGGAGCGAGGAGTGGTGGTGCCCACCGGAGGAGGCTGGAGAGCGGTCGCAACTCAGGAGAGTTGCGGCGGAGCCGGTGAGTGACCACGTCTCAGGGGACAGTGAGGGAGGGTACGAGGGAGGTGGGAGGTGGGGTGAGGAAGTGGGGCACGGGTAAAACTCACAAAACCCCAATCTCACTGGTGCGTTATACGACTCCGATGCTTGGGGATTTCGACGTACGCTCTTACCCCTCCCCGTTTCACTGAGCACTTCCTATCCTCATTTGACCTGATTTCCTTTCACGAGATTCTACCCTCATAGGAGTACCGCAGTTGTCCTACCCTGCTTCGAACTCTTTCTCTGCAACACTTGGGTGTGGTGACGGACATACCTGCTCCTGGTATTTCTGTATTTGATCCCCCCCCCCCGACAGTAATTGACAGCTCCCTTTTCTCCTCTCTTATGAGCCTCCGGAGTGACACACACCAGACGGAGAAGCCGGGTCCGACCCAACAACCCAACGCCATCAAGACGGATCAACGGGAAGAGAGCGTCGGAACACCAGTCATACCCTCTGCTCCCTCGATCACTGTTAATAAAAAGCCCATTTTTGGAAAATATATTCAGCCTCCGCGTCTGCATATCCGACCTGCCCTCCCACAAGGATTTACTGTTGCATAAACACCAAGGTGTCTAGTGAGTTCTTGAGCTCAATAATTGGAACATGCGATGTGTCTCGAGTGGTCAAGCAAGCCAGCAAACTACCAGCCTTGTCCCCTTCTGTATGGGTATGGAAAATGTATGCTGAATCATCTAGACACCTGAGCTTCTCCAGTAAGGAGGGCTTGCTGGTTTGGGCAGTGTGAAGTGCTTCATGTAAAGTAGGTTTGCCAACGATCTGTTGCTTCAGGCGACTCAAAGCTTTTTCTGCTTTGGACAGTTCCTCAAGTTTCCTACTGACAGTTAAGATCTCCTAAATACAATTACCACATACAGCTACCTTGAAGGCTTCCCACTCTGTTGAGTGAGATGCAGTGGACCTTTCGTTACCTTCAAAGTAATCATGGAAACAGGACACAAGGGAGCCGCAGAAAGTGGGGTCTTCAAGGGCACCACCCTGCAGACACCAAGTGTGAGTAAGAGTGAGGGCTTTGCCCCTAGGAGGCACATTATTAGAGGGGTATTAAAGGGGTATGGCCTAAAATAGATCTACCCAAGTAGTCTGAAGAGGAGAACTTTGAACAAATTTGAGTCAAGCATAGGATACGGTCAAGGCGTACATACAGATCTTGTAGGGGGAGTAGTAGAACTATAAGCAAAGTCCTGAGTTATGTTGCCTCCAGACGTCCACCAGTGACCATTGTTGGAGCCAAGTTGTGAGCAACCAGGCTTTGCTAACTAGGTGTCTGTGGCAACTGGGGTGGGATCTATTTAGAGTGCGCCCGATAGATGTGTAAGGAATACAGGTTGATCTGAGTTCGGGCATATATTCTGCCCGGTGCCAGCGGGAGCCCATACAGTAGGTGCCAGCAGGAGCCCATAGAGTGCGTCTTCGACAAGAGCAAATCTACTGCTCAGGGTCTATGATCATGGACTTCATGGAGAATGGGATCCTTACCCTGACCCAAATCAATACACCCCTAGTAGAGACAGAGTAGTTAGTGGAGAAAGTTTGCCCATGCCATGTTTTTCGAAGTCGGGGACCATCGGATGTCGCCATGTGTCTCTCGCGGAGAAATGCCAAGAAAACGCCTTTGCGCTTAAGGAAGGAATGTTTCTTGTAGTGCCTACTAGCCGTATGCATCCCCTGAATATGCCAATATACTAAGGTATAGGAAGCCGTTTGAGGAGCCGGTATATTGTGTGAGGGTAAAAGTCGGTCCTATTTGGTAGTGCGGAACCCATGTGGTGCTGATCGGTGGCAGCTCAGTGCATGTAGTATCAGTTCTGCATGCAAACACACCCATAGATCTGCCAGCCCTCTGTAGAGTGGGGCTGTTAAGAAGGCCCACCTAGTAGTTTCAGCAGGAGTTTGGCCTGTGTAAAAGTCACAGTGCGGGCAGGAGAAAAGAGGAAGCATGACAAACCAGAGAAACCAGGCGGGGAATGGCAACCCCCACCTCATGATTGGCAAATTTCCAACAAAGGTCTACTTCCTCCCACCCCTTGGTTCACGTCTAGGGTTGATCAAAGGATCCTCGAGGCAGCTGGTCGATTCAGAGTGGAAATAAGCTGCAGGAGTCTAAGAGTTACTCTACAGCAAGTCATTAGCCATTTCGCAGGTCACCACCTGGGAAATCCCTGGCTACAGAGCGGAAACAATGAGGAGGAGGTATTGTTGGCTTTTTTGATGACACAGATGATGGGGAAAGCGGGTCTGGGTAATGAAGAGTGGCAGCTGCAGTTAGAGTTTATCGCCTCTTTCTTGTTCAGGAGATGGCTTGAACGAAGTGGCAGTTGGCTTTGACTTTTCAGCTCTGCGGTGTTGCCGGCAGTGTTTTGGTCTGCTAGCTTCTCCTCTGTATGTATCAGCCGACTGAGAAGCGGTACAACACCCCTCGACCCAATCCCAGGCAGCCTCCAGTTCCATGAAGTAAAAGGACTTTGGTCAGTCATGACCTTGAGCTTCGCTGGGACTGGAGCGAATGTTTGATACCCATGTCTCTAAGCAACCTCTACACCCCCAGAAAGGAAGTGCACCGGTGTTGAAAAGCTAGCATTCGAAGCATCCTGCAAGACATGCCATCTGGAGGTTTTCATTCCTGTTTTTGTAGTGCAGGAGCCACGCTATGAGGGGACAAGGAGAGGCGCCCGGGGGAGGCCACCTGGCTGGGATGCGATGGGCCCTCTCAATGGCAAAAGAAGGAGAAAGGTTCAGGGCGGGCGGAAATGTCTTGATTCACTGTTTAAGGAACTGCATTGGGTTGTTCCATTCTGCGCCCTGCAGGAAACCAATCACCCTTAGATTATTCCACCTGAACCACCCCTCAGCGCCTTCAGCTCTGACCTTTAGGAATTGTATTTGATCTGTTAGGTCTTGTGGTTGGCATTGGTGCTGCTGGGACAAGTGGTGTAAATCTTGTATTTCTTTCTTTGCGTAACTCGTTCTGCTAGTTTCTTTTGGTCTGCTCTCTGCAGAGCTTGTAGAACTTATGGCTTCCAGGATAGTGTCTAGTTTGTCTTAGACGGTGGCTGTGGGGGCTGCTTCAGGCAGTTGTTGAGACTTTTCAGTGAGTGGGGCATTGGTTCAGGTCTTTTTGGGCCTTCCCATTGTGAAGAGCTGTTCATAGTGCCTCAGGTGCATTTTGACCCGCTTGCAAATCCCCGTTGGTAACCAGAGGGGGGCATTCCAGCGGTGTAAGACGAGCAGTCTGAATCAAGACTCGTATAGTGGTGATGACAGCCGTCCACAGGAGGCATTGTGGCCCTGGTTGACAACAGAGAAAAAAAAAGGAAAGGGCCAGCAGAGGGGATAGGTCAGATCCGAGGGCAGCATGTCTGTTGGTTTATTCACAGGTGGAATGGAAATGGATGGAAAGGAGAGACTGAGCTGCTGGGGAGATTTCAATCTGCCTCACAAGGGATCGGGCCAGATTACAGCTGCAGGAGGACCCCACAGCCACAGCATGAGCAGCTCAGTTCAGCCCTCGTGTAGTCACTCTTTGTCTGTGGGGGGCTTACATTCCACCAAGGCACCAAGCACGTAGAATTAGGGTGGGAAACAACCGCCAGCCCCAAGGTCCCACTTGAGAGGAGCTCAAGGGCTGGCATTATCTCTCATGGTTCTCTGTTGAGTGTGAGTCCCCGCCAAGAGGGAGGCTTGTCACATCACCCACGCAGTGCGTCACCCAGGGGGTTATTTTCCATCATATTATGCCATGTGGGGGACCACCTCAGCGGCAACCCACTTAGTCCAGGAGGCCAGGACTGCCTCTCTGAATATTAGGAGAAGGGAGGCAGTCGCTTGGCAAATTGTATGTGCAATGCCATTGTTTGTTGAAAAATTGGGGGGGCTCTAAGGTTGCAGCATGAATGAATGTCACAAAGGATGGGGTGCAGAAAACCTGGCTCCCACTCCAGTGCGAAGAGACAGAGGGGCCTCCACATGGGAGGTGGCCACCAACAATGCCAATGGCAGATCCTCAGGCAGCCCCCACACCTCCAGAAGGGGCTATATACTGCATAGCGGAGCCCTCCCCCCCCGCGAAGCCCCAATAGTTTCCCCACTCACCATGTTCACCAGCTAATCCACAATAGTGGTCCTGTTTAGGATGGGAGGGGCGGCCCATGAACTCTGTGTCCTCAGGCACTGGAGCTTCCCAAGCGGCGGCAGCATCTCCAGCTGCAGTCCAGATCGGTTGGAGTAGTCGAAGATTGCAGGTCACAGCCCACCCTAGGGCGACCCTCTGCCTGGAAGGACTGTTGGCGATAAAACTAGTGTTACGCACACAAGCCCACCAAATTTAAATCGGCACATGCAAGTAGGCCCTAGCCACCTGATTCTGGACTTGGTGGCGTCTTCTGGCCTCGTCTCTGGATGCACCCCTGCCACTACAGGTTTCCTACTCCAGGAGGATAGGGTCTTTTGCAGGGAGGAAAATGCTGGCTTACCAGGTAATGGGCGAGAGAGATGTTAACCTTTGTTGGCAATGAGGACAGCACTGGCCACACCCCCTAGAAATTCCATCTCTTAGTCTTTCACTAACATGAACTCTACTGCTTGACTCCATTGAGGCGGAGGCCTGTGATAATTGGATGCAGTTACTCAGAAGCTGCCGAAGATGCAGAGCGTGGGGTGTGTTTCTTCCGTACACCCCTGCCTGTATTGGTCCTGTCTCGATCAGCAGCCTTGGAAGCACCATACAGGTGTGGGTTCAGTAGCTGCAGACTCATCACGACTTGTAAGGTGGATGTAACCCATTTGGGCTGATGAGGAACATCGAAGCAGGTGTAGACCAATGCAATCACCAAGGCAGTTGCAGGCCTGACTGGGCTGATACGATCACCAAGGCAACTGCAGTCTAGACAGGATATATGGATCCACTGTCTCAAACTTCGGAACCAGTTTGGAGTTGCTCTCTTGAGCACTTGCAGCATGAGAACAATGAAGTGGGAGATTTCTGCACCTGAATGTCATCACCCTCTCTGAAGCAGTAAATGGGGATACATAGAAGGGCGGGCCTTACCCAGAAACTTCCTCGCATTGAAAAATAGAAACAGCTGTCCCCTCCCTTTACCCCTACCATCCACCAAATGACAGTGCTCAGGAAGAAATAATCAGCAGCTTCTTGCCCATGAAATTTCTAAAGGTAGCTCTGTCTCCATCCTCTTCACTCCAGTGTCTGGCGTTCTATCCTCCAGCCACAGGAATGCAGGTAATGAACATCCACTGTCTGGGGAAACTGTCCTCGTCCTCCATCTTGTGCTAAATCAGGGACGTCCACAATGAATCTCATTAGCTTCAGTACTGTGACTCATTCACAAACAGAGAACTACTATTGCACATGTGCTACATGCACACACTCAAGATCCACAAGGCAGTGTTTTGGGTATTCACATGACAGCAAAACATTTTGCATGAGAGGGCGAGTGGCCCATTCTCTCACGGACTCAGATAAAAAGGTCTGATCACACTATCCATCTCAAAACATGGTATGCTGCTACCACCACTTTATGTACTACATCTAGGACAAGAACAATATTCCTATATTCTCTATGAGGACAGGCCTAGGTCTCTGCATACACTCTAGATTAGCTTGATGCCACGTCTAAAATAAAAGAATATCACATAAACATGCAGTCGGACACTCCGTGCAGGAGAATATGCCAGTATATCACTCTACTCTGAAACAACCTGTTCTATTTCACTGCACTCTAAGCCACTGCACTCTACTCCACTTTGCACCACTCCATTCTATGCCATTGCAGTCTACACTGCACCACTCTACTGTACGTTACTGCACTCTACGCCAATGCCCTCTATACCAATTTACTCAAAGCCAATGCACTCTATGCCAATCTACTCTGCACCACTGTACTTTATGCAACTTCACTCAAGTCCACTCTACTTCAATCTACGACACTCCAATCTACGACACTCCACAGTACTCCACTCTATGATGCTCTTCTCCTTCCAACTCTACTCCACTCTATGCCACTCCACGACACTACTCTACCCTACGACACACTACGCAACCCCCTCTACGCCACTCCATGCCACTATACTCCACTCTAATCTATGAATCACTTCTCCACTCCCCTGCTCCACTCTGACACTCTATGCCACTCGACTCTGCAACACTCTATGGCACCCCATTCTACAACAATCTACTCTTCTCTCTGTCACTCTACTCTACAACACTACTCCACTCTACGCAAAACCCTCTATACCACTCCGCTCAATGACACTCTATGCCACTTTATTCTACAACACTCTACTCCACAGTGACACTGTACTCCACACCACTCAACTCTACTCAACTCTGCGCCCTTCCACTCTGACACTCTACTCCACGACCCTCCACAACACTCTACACCACTCCACGCCCCTCCACGCCACTCTATGACACTCCACTCAACCCTACTCTACACCTCTTTATGCCACTTCATGACACTCAACTCTCCTCCACTTTACGACACGACACTCCACTCCATTCTCCTTAATTTACTCCGGTAACATTTAGCCATGCTGAACAGCAGCCACACTGGTGTTCAACATTGGTAAACATATTGGCAAAGTCAATAGCACTTGCATAGACGAGACCTATTGGCTTTGCCAATGCTTGTTTCTTAAGGTTACCAGATGACTCCTTATCCCAGTACTTTGTTTTAATTTAAAAGCCTTATACAGTCTAGAAATTCTAGCCATGGTTCCATTCAGTTGATTTAGGTGAAGTAACGCCAGTAAACAAGAGTTGTAAAAGAAAAGCCTATCACTAATGTTTGGGTGACATGCCATGTTTGACACCTTCAGGGAGTCCTTGCATTTTAGCCAACAGATTTTTGCGTTACAACAATAAAAGTCAAACTGCAAGTTTTATCATACAGTGTGCTGTTGGATAAATTTATAAACTGGCTGAAAGTGTCACATATGATATTGCTTTGCTGTTTCATTGGCTGAGTACATTTCACATTTATTCAGCTATTATTTATTTAATGAATAGTTAAACATTTGTTAATTACAGCTCATAAACAAGGCAATCATTTATCATAGCAATAATCTGCCTTTATTTTAGTTAACGTCAATTATCCGATCAGCTACTTTAAAATTCAGCTGCTTAAACAAAGTCCAGCCTCTGTAAAATGCTTGAATTTGCTTAAAAAAATAGAAAACCACTTGATAAAGCATAGGCGCAGCATGATGCACACATGTACTAAGTAATTCATACATTCCGGACTCATTCAGAGTGCTCCTAATACATTTTGTCAATAAAGTCCGAATATTTACTCATCAGCACAATTTGAGGAAAATGCTCAAACTCACTCAACTCTCAGTGGTCCAATTCACAGTGCGTTATTCTGCAAGTAACTGTTTCTCTTGCTCCTAAAAATTCAGGAGTTAGGCAGCATCTCAGCTTTGATTAATATAGAACTACTCACAGAAAAGAATGTGAATCGCTTACTAAACTCATTGAGTAGTAGGTACTGTGTATAATTTCCTAGAAAACTGACGTGCAGAATAGTTACCTGTGCATCGTTTCTTTTTAAATCATTAACTTTTCATCCAGAACCCAATTTGCGAACATATTTGCTCAGCTTAATATATGTCCCTCCAGAAATGATAGAACACAACCTATTATTCATCTGATATCCCTCAAGCGTAACTCCTTTCCCAACAACATTTGGTGATCCAAACCGGTGCAAAAATACAGTTTTCTAGAGTTACATTTGTGCCTTGCAACCTGGTTGTGACAGTTGTAAAAAGAAAATATAGCACATTGCCTCCGAAAAATATACACAAATTATATATAATAAAAATATATAGGCCAAACAAAATATATAGGCCATTGCTTCCAACAATGCTTACTGCAACTAATGTGTTTCTTCCTACTCTCAATGAAGATGTGATTTTCCTAAAGGTCTAGATTTTGTCGGACAGGAGTAAAGCAGCATTACGTTTGTTTGCAGTTTTCTGGAGCTGTGCATAACCTTGTGATCTAAATCTCTTTCTGATTTTAATTTTGAAGCAAAATGTGGTCAGCTGATGACATTGCTGAGTTGTGTTCCAAGCACTACAGCACCAAGCTTCCCAAGAGGGGTATGCCAGACCCCAAGAGAGAATGGACTCTACTGGCAGCTGTAGTGCAAGTAGTGTCCCAGCCCAACAGTGACCCCAGCACTGGACACCAGCCAGGTCAGTACTCTAGTCTGCAAGCATATTTTGTCACAGTATGCCTGTAGCTTTAGGAACGTCTAGTGTTCATTATTAATAAGGTTTGAACATGTGTAAGTTTAAATGCATCAGCAAGAAGAAATATTTTCAAGCCAAATAGTCTTGGTAGTTTTTCCTGCTCTCTGTCCAGTTTGTTAGAGGTGTGATTGTTGGTTGTGGAGGTGGTTGTCATAGAACCTTATTGTATTGTGCATAACAGATCCAAAATAAAAGAATGTTTAACCTACATTTCCATGAAGTAAATACTGAAACAATCAAATAGGTATACTTAAGATTCACATCAGTCATTTAGCCATGCCGTAAAGTATTTTTGGAAAGGTCTGATCAGCAGTAAAGAATTTGTATTTAGATATTGGTACAGATTGGATTTTTCAAATAGCACATTTCAATGCTATCAATTCTTATTCTGGACATTTTCGAGTTGTTGAAATAGGAGGATTTTGCTTGCATCCCTGTTTTCATTCATCTGTCCATATGGTCTTCGCTTGAATGATGCCCAGTAACATTTATGGAAGGATTTGCTGATATTATGGTTAACACCCTATGAAGCCTAATCAAGAGCTCGTTTTCTAAGGATCTTTGACCCTTTATTCCCAAGAGGACAGTGGCAAGGCAACTCTGGCGAAAGTCTTTTTTGATTTAAAGGATCTATGAATTTTTTTTACATGTCCCAACTCCCTAAAATAGCAAAACATTTGGAACAAAGCAATTACAGTTCCATACTGAGTCTATTAATCATTCTTACTCGTTGTAGGCCAGTGTTCAGTCTCGTTTAAGCACAGAATGTATTGTCTTTGTACTGCTTAACAATGTTTGCAATCAGGTGGGTGACAGCACAGTCTGTATCCTAATCTTGTTATATCTAGCAATTGCATGTAACATTGTTGATCTGCCCCTGTTCATCATTCACTTACCTCAGGAACCTGTTCATGATTAACCTGTGGTATTGCTTAATTCATTTTTATTAAACCACAATCAGACTCTGGTATTGCTCCCTGTTGAAACCTTCTTTATTATTATTGGGCTTGGGTTGTATTAGTGGTCCAACTTGATGCTGTTGCTTTATTTATATTGACACATTTTCTAAAACTGAATCGAAATAAAACCGAGATAACGTTGACCTAAACAACTCTTTTCTATAGTCCCAGATCTTTGGCTGGAGTTTATGGGTTTCGGCCAAATCTTGGCCGGAGTTGATGGGTCTCTGCCAAATCTTTGGCTGGATTTGACAGGTTTCTGCCTGGCACCAGCTAAGTCAGTAAGAAATCATTACATAATTCAAGAGATCTAGCCTTCTCTGGACTTCCAAGATGACCATCTTGCGGAAACCTGTTTTTCCATGTTTGATTCCTGAAATGCATATTGCCACCCCTCTCATCAAGTCACTGAATTCTGGTGGCTAAAGCCTTCATTCAAGTCAAAGCTTGGCTATGTGAATAGTTCATTCATTGGTCCGTCTGAAAAAATATAGCACGCTTACACCACATTCAGAATTCTACCAGAAAGCTGTGTTTTGGTGTATTAAAAAGAAAATTTGTTTCTACAGTCATTAACCCTAGCTACTGGCTGGTAATTTGGCAAGGTGTGCTACTCAAATCAGTATGCATTGTGTGCAATTTCTATGGAGCTTCTCTTGATTTAGTTAGCCTGTACATTTCTGTGATGTGTTCTCAGAAGAATCTTAAAATCAAACCCTGGTATGACTTACCTTCCCTTTATTCAGTAGCCTTAAAAATGATGGTTGAGTTTTTTTTAACGTAAGCATGGGTTTGAGTACCCTGACACCTTTTAATTTTACACTCCAGCATGATTGTATAGTTCCAGGAAAGGAGTCTGAAACTGTTGTTCAGTGGGGCATTGCTTTTATAGTAGAGAGCAGTGGGCTAGAGCTTGAAGAGTTTGTTATATCTCTGAAGTGTATTTATATGTTGTGGCTTCTTGTGTGGACTTAAGGTAAGTAGGGGCCAAGGTCCAAGAAAGCACCAAGAGTAGAAATTTACCTGCCCTGGGGTGTCTGGGTGCACAGGTGCCTTGCACGGTCGTAGCCTCAAACGCTACCTGTTAAAGTAAATAGGAAAAGTACATGTAAGAAAAAGGCTGCAAGGGGGGACCAGCCCAACAGAACCCAAGAGAGTGCTCAGCTCTTGAGGTCCTCAGGGCCCAGAGGCATTGTCGGTTTACATGAGCCCGGTCTGGGGAGCTCGGGTGCACAGGTGTTTTGTCTGGCGGGTCGGTGAATTAGAGGCTCTCACGGATCTTGGTGTACCTGCAGAAGAGGGAAAAGAAACACAGCAGGGCCACTCTTGGTGTGGAGCTGGCCTCTTTCAAAGTCCCACGATGTGCAGGTAAGTTTTGGCGGCTGTGGTGTTCCGACTGAACACAAACAAGCCTTGGTGCTTGCAACTTTTTCCAGTACCTTGGGTATTGGTGCAGGGCAGCTCCTGGGGGTCATGGCGTCTCCAAACTTGTCAAGAAGACAGATTTGACCTCCTGGAGCACAAAGACCACTTGCTGGGGTGCTGCTCACTCAGTGGTCCCGGGGGTCAACAGAACGGTGTACCGGGCAGCTGCAGTAGGTGCCTGCTGGTGCAGGGGAGTGGCTCCTCATCTCCAAGGGACTTGTTGCTGGGTCGAAGAAGTGCTGGGCAGACCTCAAGGGTTTGGGGAGGCTATTACGCTTCTGGATGAGTTGGTCTCAGTGATTGTCGGGAGAGCAGCAGTCAGGCAGGGTTTCGCGCCAAAGTTGATGCTGGTCTGCAGTTCTCACATTTTCAACTCTTCTTTGTCCTTCTTTCAGGCAGACGATTATGAGTTCCTGGTGTCAGGGGCCCACCTAAATACTAAATTTAGGGGTGCAAAGGGGAGGGAAGGGTAGTAGCCAGATGGGCTACTCACCCTTGGGGTCACTACACCCCATATATGACCACTTCCTGTGGGGAGTTGGCTTAACCCTCTCCTAGAGTTCCTAATTCCACCAAAAACAAGATGGTGGAACCCTTCTTTTATGGAGGACATTAGGTAGCCCACCTTTGGGTGTGACTAGCCTAGTGGTGCAGAACGCCTACTTGCATAGCTAATTTTCCACCTGTCCTGGTGCCAAATGGACCTCAGGGCAGGGGGTGGCATCTTTCAGGTCTGGGGAAGCCAGGGTCGCGTATCTAAGGCTGCAGGGGCTTTGAAGCCCCTGGCCTTGATATACTAAATTACTAGCCATCCTGCTGGAGGAATTGTGAACACTTCCCTCCGGAGCAGGCATTGTTTCTGACCTCAAAGAGCACGGTCTCCCACCTGCAGGGGGTCAGAAACTTGTATGTGGTGGCAGGCTGGACAATACCAGGGAGCCAGCACACTAGATACTGGTAGGTTTTTCAGGGGCGCCTCTGAGGTGCCCTCTGGGTGCATGTCGGAATAAATCTAGTACTGGTAACAGTACAGATTTATGAAGACAAGGTATTTGATACCAAACACCATAGGTTTCAGTGAAGCCATTATGTAGCTGGGTAACTCGTAATGAGCAGTGCCTAGTACATACCTTAAGATGGCTTTCCATTTCACTTGCAATATCTAGTTATGGAACTAGACATCACAGTGGCATATTTGCTCATGCAGATATGTCCTCACATAAAATATAATGCACCCTGCCTTAGGACTCCAAGGCCTTCTGTAGGGGTGACTTACAAATATTATATGTAGTGACTTTTCATGGCACACAGTGAGCGTGCCATGTTGTGTTTTCACTCATGGTTTGCACCATGTCACGCAGCCTGCAATGGCAGTCTACATGGATTTGGGTGTGGGTCCCTTAGGGTGGCACAATACATGCTGTAGCCCTTAGGGACCCCCCTTTACTACCCATGCCCTAGTTACCAGGGGTACCATTTACTAGGGACGTATAGGGGTGCTACAGTCTTTGCCAACTGGGGTACAATTGAACAGATACTTTGTTTTAGGGAAAGGACACTGGCATTGGAGTCGGGTTAGCAGGGACCAGTGCACTGTCCGAGTCGAAAACCAACACTTAGTAGTTCTAATGGGGGCAAACTGCAACAACATTCCAATTAACTACAATGGGGCCCTGGCATGTCCAGATCTCCTTGGGTACTACAGGGCAGCATATCTTCACATCATCTTATAGTGGACAGTGAGTGAGAGTGAGAAAAAGGCTCTTTATGGATTAGGCAGTTTTGGGCAATTTCCAATGGGACCAAGCCTGGCTTAGGTGGACACAACACCCAAGCAATGCCGGTCTGGCCACCCCAGTGAAGATGGTTGCAGAGGTGTGGGACCAAGTGGGGGTTATCGCTGAGTATGCCAATCCTTCACAACCCAGCATTTACTACTGCTAAGAGAGTGTGGGGAGGGGGAAGCCTTCTCTCACTGGGAAAGGGTTAATGCAGAACTCTAAAAGAACTCTTCAGTCAGGGCCAATTTAAGTCCTTTGTACTATAATATTCCTGAAACAAACTGGATCCAATACTGCCAACTAAGATATTTGGCTTTACACTCACCTAATACAAAAGCGGCAACTCAACCCCAGACTCATTACAAGGACTCTTGGGAACTGATCTCCAACATATATATACGGGATGCTTCTGATTAGCAGGGTAGTTGGAGAAGTTGCCCTACCAACAGGGTTGGGAGGCAGATCAGGGAAGACCGATCACAAATGATCTGTGGGAAGGAATACTATTAGATTCAGGCCCCTCAACACACATAATAGGCGGCGTCTTCAATGATGTCACAGACCCACAGAGGGATCGGACATGGGTGGGTCAAGGGACATGCTCCCCCACTTCACTGAGTCAATTCCAGACCACACTTGGCCTAACCGATCTTTAGCGCAGGCACCACCCAGAGGACCGCGCATATTCCTATTTCTCGGGAGCCCACCGGGTTTTCTCGAGACTGGACTACCTCTTTGCTCCGGCGGGGGAGGTCGAGATAATTGATAAAGTGGAATACCTGGCGATGGGCATCTCGGATCACTCTCCTCTCTGGCTAACAGTGGGTGGAAGACCACGGGGAAATAGACAGGAATGGAGGCTATAAGCCTGGGTTTTGCATGACAAAGAAATTGCTAGTGAAATCCGATTCGAATCGGAACTCTACTTTCAAACTAATGAGGGCTCGGTGTCCTCCGTAATAACCCTATGGGAAGCGTACAAGGCAGTACTGCGAGACAAGGCCCAGAATATAATAGCCCGTAAGAGAAGGGAGGAGACCCGGGAACTTGAGACCCTGTAAGACAAGCTAATAGAAATGGAGAAACATATAGGCTCAGACGTCGACCGACACATGTTGCGCCGAATAGAAATAACGAAAGGGGAGTATAGGGCGCTGATTAACCAGGAAGTGAAAACCCAATTACTAGCTAAGCAACACTGTCTATATGAAACTGGGGATAGGGCGGGAAAACTACTGGCCTGGCTGAGTAGAAAGGAGAGGGAGACGAGATGGGTAGCTTCGATACAAGAGCAGGACGAGGTCCACACCTCCTCCCCACACATAGCGGCTGCTTTTGCCCGCTACTATACGGAGCTGTATAGGGCCCGACCGTTGGCGGATGCCACACATATTGAATCTTACTTACAAACCATAGAAGTCCCCACTCTCTCGCAGGTAGATAGGGACGCTTTAGAACAAGAGCTGACTCTAGAGGAAGTGATAGAGGCCATCGGCAGACAAAAATCCGGGAAGACCCCGGGGCCAAATGGACTACCCGCTGAATTCTTCAAACAGAACGCAAGCCTACTGGCCCCACACCTTTTAAACATGTTTCGGACTTCACAAGAAGAGGGGACACTCCCACCAGACCTGCGAAAAGCTACAGTTGTAGTAATACATAAACTAGGAAAACCACAAACGAGCTGTGGGTCTTACCGGCCTATATAGTTACTTAATTTGGAAACCAAAATCTTGGCCTCCATACTGGCTATACGCCTCCTGGCAGTGATAACGCCTCTTATACACTGGGACCAATCGGACTTCATGCCAAAACGTGCCACCCGACTCAACCTTCGCCGGCTAGCCAACTGGCTGGATACGGTGAAAACTAGATCTGATCCACACGTGTTTCTTTCCCTAGATGCAGAGAAGGCTTTTGATACAGTTCACTGGCCATTCCTAAAACAAACCTTATCAAAGTTCGGGTTAGGCCCAGTCTTTATAGCGTGGGTGGAACTTTTATACACCTGCCCAGTGGCCAAAGTCCGGGTCAATGGGGCGACTTCAACGACTTTCCCAATACAAAGAGGCACCAGGTAGGGCTGCCCTCTATTCCCCCTGCTGTTTGCATTAGTACTAAAACCACTGGCTTGCGCAATCAGGGCACATTCAGAATTAACAGGCTTTAGAGACGTGGGAGCGACCCTTAGAGATGAGCGCATATCACTTTATGCCGATGACATCCTAATGTATGTTACTAACCCCGAAAAGGCACTCCCAGAGGTGCTGCGTCTCTTTGACGAATATGGCCGACATGCAGGCTATAGTATCAATTGGGATAAATCTAGTTTGTATGCGGTGGGTGGCCCCCTGAACACACAGGAAATCCCAGGTTGTTTCCGAGTGGCCCAGGAAGGATTCCGATACTTAGGCCTATATATCACCGCCAATGACACTGTTAATCTAAACCAAAATATTCGGCGGGTTATCTCCGACTTTCACGATGATGTGGAGAGATGGAAGCGGCTCCCACCAACAATAATGGGTAGAGCGGCGTTATATAAAATGATTACCCTTCCCAAATTTCTCTATGTTTTGCAGAATACATACTGTCGGATACCAGAGTCCATATTCACAGCAATAAACACTGACCTACGCACACTCCTCTGGGATGGAGCCCATCCGAGAGTGGCACTACAGACACTCCAGCGAAACCAATATAATGGAGGACTGGCACTGCCTGATATAAAGTCCTACTATAGAGCGGCCCACCTAGTGGTGGTGAATGAGTGGGGACATGCGAGGGGCGACCATCCCACATACGCCCTGGAGCGCCTACAGTTTAGACAACACACACATCTCCATTATTTATATGGGGGCAAGGGAGGCCGCCAACTATTGCCGGCCATTCAACTAATGAGAGAGGCCTGGAGAGGAGCAGAGAGGCAAATGAAGTGGGATAACAAGCTTACGAAGGAGACCCCCCTTTGGGAAGGAGCACGCCTGCCGGAAATCAATAGGCTCCAAGGGTTTCGGCAATGGGACCTAATTGGGATCTCCAAACTGGGAGATATTGTGGTGGGGGGCAACTTAGCCTCCTTCGAAACACTAAAAGACACATATCCAATGAGAGATACCCAAAATTACTCATATCTTCGGCTCAGTCATGCATGGAGAGCGATGGGGATAGACACCATGGACATCCCAGAATTTGCACCCATAGAAGGCAGATTATTACAAGAAGTACTTACCGATAAAGCCATTTCTTGGACCTACAAAACATTAATCAATAACATCCCGGACAGGTTGGGACCTCGTAGGGCAAAGTGGGAAAACACCACGAGACCACTGGAAGACATTGATTGGGAGGCGGCCCTAATGCACCCAAGGGAGGTAGCTATTAAACTGCGTCTACGCCTCATACAGTTTAAGATTCTTCACAGAGTATACTTTGATAGAGCACGCCTACATGCCATAGGTAGAGCAGAAACACCTACTGCCTCCGCTGCAAAACACAACTAGGTAATTTATATTCACACGCTCTGGGACTGTAGCCACATCCAAATGTACTGGAATCAGATATTGGGGGAGCTAAACGGAGTGTTGGGAGCGCAATTAATCAGAGAGCCCAAGTATGTCCTGTTGGGCATTCCTACCGAGGTAGATTTACCACGTGGCAAACTCCTGTTATGCAATTTAGGGCTGATAGTGGCCAAGAGAGACATAGCCCGCTACTGGGGAGCCCCAGATTCACCTACACTTAACGGATGGAGGGCACACATGGACCTCTATATGGTGGCAGAAAAGGTGACATATCGGGCCTGGGGTTGCCCCCAAAAGTTCCGTAAGATATGGACCCCCTGGCTGAGACACTACGGATTAGAGATGGGAGATGGAGAAGATGTACCCGATATTGTGTAAGGAGATTGTGAGAAGAAAGCAATTTGGGTTTCTCTACCCCCGTTCCCTCACCCTGTATTATTGGTTTTTTGTACTGTACATTTTAGCAACTCACTACTGTGTAATAATGATCAATGCAGATAACAGCCCTGAGAGGAACTACTGTGGCAATGTGTGCTTTTTGAGACCTCAAACAATTTTTGCTTTTGCCAATGTTTGTTATAATGGTGAGGGCACGGCAGCTCCCACACCAATAAGGTTTTACAAAAACCATACCAAAACAAGACATACATTGATAAAACCGAAAGACTGACCACCAATTTCAGACCTACTGGCTATGCCAATGCTTGTTTTTTATGTTTCCCATAATCTTATTGAAACTGGTTACACTGATTTTCCATTATGACTATGTTTGGAAATACTAGCATACATCAACCTTGGCGTCCTTTTGAGAATTTCGGGGAGCGTGTCTCCTTCCTTTGCTGGTCGGCGCGTTGGAATCCTTTGGCCCTGGGCAAGTGTCTCAGCTTTGACACCTATTTGTAGGGAATGAAACGTTCCACCGGCTGTGGAGACCTAGCTTTTTGACCATTGCCCGGTGGAGCTACCTTGTTAGCTATAGAGGAGATGGGCTGCGGACTTCCCCCTCGGCCGTCACCTACCCAGCCGGACATTGGGCAGACTTTCCTTCGTCTCTCCGCCGTATCCCCTCCCTGTTACCCTTTTACTTTACCCCCCTCACCCTTCTACGCACCACTAATCAACAGATGTAACTTGTAACTTATGTATTTTTTGTAACAATGTTTTTTGTAACCGATGTAACTTTCCTCATGTAAAGCGCTCTGATACCTCCGGGTCTAGCCAGCGCTATATAAAACTCAAGTATATAAAATCAACACATTTTACTAAATGATGCTACAAAGACCTGGTACTTAAAATTTTACAGTAGTTTAGAGAAATGTTTTTTGACCTACTTGCATTTTTTGTGAGCAATTTATTTTGAAAGTAAAGAATCATCAATCTTGCTTTCAAGCTTACACAAATATTTGCATCTAATTAGAGAGCATTCTGGGAGCATTATAGATAGCCTCATATTGCTAAACTTTGAAAATGTGTGTACACGTTTTTATACTTTAACCACCGTCAGTAGTGCAGTCCGAGCTTACAACATTTACTTAGAGCGCTCACCCTAATAATAAAGGCTTTCCGTTAATGAACCATGAATAAAAGTTTGAACAGCATTAACACATGGACACAAATATTACCTTAACTGCAGACAGGGCCCTTCCCTGATCCATAATGTGGTACTGTAAACTGGCAGCCAAAGGGTTTGTGCTGTAGGGGGTTGGGCCTACTTGTCCCAAGGACAATATACACATGAAAATGTGTTGCCCTAGACCCCAAACAATATGTCCTGGGCGTCAGGCTATAGGAATTCCACATCCCTGACAGATTATATACAATTTTTGCAAGAAGAATTAAGACCGTTGTGACACACACTTAGATCCTCAAAGGAAAGTACAAGGCACAATCTTAAGGCATTGGCATTAGATTGAAATAGTGCATTATTACAGAACAGCGATAATAGCATTCCCGCCAACCTCAATCGAAAACTGAAAGTTACTGGCCCAGCCATATCTCCAATATTGGCGTGTTTATGGGGACAACCCCTGTCCTCGTAGACTGTTTTCTCTTGCTGTGCGCACCAGTCTACACCTTGGCGCCACTGGGAAAGAGTGGGAGAGGAAGGGGATTTCCATCGGGCGGCGATGTCACATTTGGCAGCCATAAGGGCCGTCCCCAAAAACGACCTGTCAGCCTTCATGCCCCCAGAACCTTCAAGAACACCCAATAGAAGCATCAAAGGGGAGAGGGGGACCTCCCAACCCAACACCTCAGATAGTTCCCCCACCACTGTGGTCCAGATTTCTTTTATTTCGGGGTATAGCCACACTACATGATAAAAATCAGCATGGGTTGCACCACATCGAAAAATATGTAGGCTTGCGAAGCAGTCCCGCTCGATGAAGCCTAGCTGGGGAAAGATAGGTAGTGTATAGATAGTAAATCTGAATCAATCGTAGTCTAGAAGAAGTCGTGATTACCCGTGGTGCCATCAGCGCGTCGCGCCAGTCGTCATCTTCAAGAGGTCCCACCCAATTCTCCCAGCGGGCGCTAAGAGGATCCAGGGAGCTCGGAGTATTAATCAATGAGATTCCACCTTTGCCCGATTGGTCCATCAAAATCTTGGCCTCCAGTGGGCTAAATTCAGGAAGTGAGTCAATCTGTGAGAGATGTGACTGCAGAGCATGTCGTAATTGATGGAATTTGAAAAACAGTGTGTGGGATAGCGCATTAGTAGTTTGAAGTTCCTGATAGGGGCGCATGTGTGATCCTGGCCAAATATCTCCTAATTGGGAGATCCCAATAAGATCCCATCTTCTAAAGCCCCATGGAGACACCACCTCTCGCAGCCAGATACCATGTGTGAGAAAGTGCCCTCTTTCATGCATGGTATGCCCCCACTTTTTGCTGAATTGCTGATGTGCTTTGACTGAGTGTGCCCTGGGCTCCTGCCAATCAGGTACCCAGGGCCTGTGTTCCTTCCCTAAAACTGCATTGAAGCCTAAACCCAATTGGCATCTCTGGCCACAGGTAAGCCCCTGATAAATGGTACCACAGGTACCCAGGGCACTGTGACCAGAGAAGGCCCCTATGGGCTGCCGCACTTATTGTGCCACCCTTAGAGGCCCTGTACCCTGACACACACACACACTGCCTTTGCAGGCTGCGTGTCTTGGTGCAGAACAAAGTGAAGAGTCGACATGGCACACACCCCTGTGGGCCATGCCCACAAACCACTGCCCTGGCACACAGTCACCCCTCTAGCTGGGTGCTCTATGCCAGTGGTGAGGGTACAGGTGCATGAGCCCTGTACCCCTACAGTACCCAGGTCCATTCCTGGGCACTGTAAGTGCAGTGCTGCCATTAAGAGTATATGGTGCTGGGAGCTTGTCATCACGAACTCCACAGCACCATGATGGCTGCACTGAAGACTGAGAAGTTTGGTATCAAACTTCTCAGCACATTAAACCCACACTGATGCCAGTGTGGGATTTAATGTAAAATGCACGACAGAGGGCATCTTAGAGATGCCCCCTGAAACTTGACCAACTCCCAGTGACCTGACTGAGTGGCTGCGCAGGCTGCCACCACCAGACATCTTTCTGGACCCCTGGGTCGAGAGCTTGCTGCTCTCGGGGGCCTGAAACAATGTACATCCTGGGACGAGGTGCCAAGCCTCCTCCCCCAGGATGGGCAGGGTTCACGAAGGAGAGGCTTCAAAGGCATGCCGCCTTTGTGAGCCTCTCCAGACCATTTGCTGCTTTCTGCAACTGGTCCCCACTGGTTCTATCCCCCCACTTTGGGCGGGAGAACCGGCGGGAAAAACAAGTAAGGAAGAGAGGTGTGCCCACCTCTGCCAACTCCACCCCTAAGGTGGGGGAGGCGAGGTGAAGCACAACCTCGAGTCCCCGCCATCTTGAGGATGGGGGGACCCAGCCAACCAGGGACAGGCTCCTGCCCCCCTCCCACTGGAGAGTGGCAGAATAGGGGGTGTACCGACCCCTGGGAAGGGACCCATTGGTCCCTGCCCTTTACCTACCTGTAACGCCCCTAAATTTAGTATTTAGGGGCACCCTGAACCTTCCTTCCTCAGATCCAGCAACCACAAGAAAAAGAAGAGAAGAAGGACGACGAGAAGCCGTGCAGAGCTAACAAGAGGACGACGCCCACTGACTTGGCCCCAGCCCCACAGGCCTGTCTCCCCCCGAACCTGCTCCTGCAAAACCCCGGCGTGTCCAGCGGCCAGCAACCTCAAAAACCCCGGAGGACCTGCCTGCATTCACTTTCCAAGCTGTTTCTCCCGTGAACACCGGACGTGTTTGAACTGCAGCTCCTGGTGCCAGCCAGGAACCGCGAATCCAGCCCACTCTGCACCCGCCGAGCCCGGCCCGAGCTAGAGTGGAAAAACACCACGAGGAGGTCCCCCCGGCGATCCTGACCCGAGATCCGGCGACCCCTGACCTGCCTCAAGCCTCCAGACGATGCCTGCAGCCTCAATCCAGAGGACCCCCCCCTACCGCGACCAGAACGGGTAAGAAAATCCGACGTCCAAAGGCACCCCTGCACCCGACGCCCCACGGCCTTGTGTGCCCAACCCAGCGGTGCCTAACCATCCCTCTACAGCCCAACTTACCCCTCGAAGTGGTGGTAGCTCCGGGAAGATCCTCGTCCCCGAGCCTGCAGTGTTTCTTTGTCCCGGAGAATCTCCATTGAAATCAACAGGGCACCCGACCTCAAAACAGCACCCTGCACCCGGCCGCCCTAGTGCCGCTGAGGGTGCCCCTTTTGTGCTAACTTGGTCCCCAACTTGCCCTGAGAGCTTTGCTCCCACAACCCAGTGGCCTGCTTGCCAGCAGCCACCAACCGGAGTCCCCCTATCCTCCATAGGATAACATTGGGCCTCAACACTCTGCACCCGGCCGCCCTAGTGCCGCTGAGGGTGCAACAACAGTGCATCACTGACCCTGGGAGACCCCTGAGTCTTACCCCAAAACCCTAACTCAAAAGACTGATTACTTACCTCGAAACCGATAACTCATTTTTCCTCATAGGATAACATTGACACTTTTTCTCCCAAAAAGTTTCTAAGTGTCAACTTTTGAAAACTACAAATATTCCTTAAAAATCAGCCGAATAAGAAAAACGCATTTTCTCAACTGTTTTCAGGAAATGTCCCAGTGCTGAATCTAGGATCCAGCACGGAGTAAGAAAAAGTATCAATAACCTAACCTACCTGCTAAGTGAATTTCCTCCCATAGGATACCATTGGTGATTCTATGTGAAAAAGTTTCTAAGTGTCAACTTTTGAAATGCAATAATATTCTTTAAAAATCGTACCTTTAACCAAAACGCATTTACTCACCTGTTTTCAGGAAATGTCCCAGGGCTGAATCTAGGATCCAGTCCTGTGTTAGCAAAAGTAATCTGAAAAGTAATTAACTGCATTTTACTTAAAAAGCCCATTCAATTGAATGTACTATACCTGCAATGTGTTGCAAACTGCTTACTTAAAACTGTAACCAAAACCAGTACAAGTTACACTGCAATTTTGAACTGTGTTCATACAAGTAATTTACTACTGAAAAGTATTTTTATGCTTACCTGTACCAGGCTTGCTTGGTTCTAGAAATAAAACAACAGTATATTTTTTTATACAAAACAATTGGCCTAGAGTTCAGTTCTTGAGTGTGTGGATTCGTTTGCTGACTGAGTGTGTACATCAAATGCTTTACACTGTCCTCTGATACTGCTTTACTGCTCGACCAAGCTACCACTTTAGAGAGTAAGGTTCTATCTAACTTTAACCTCTGCCAAACCTCTGGAGACCCTTGGACTCTATACACACTGTACCTCACTTTGGTGCAGTATATATAGAGCCAGTTTCTTACACCATGCCAGAGAGGTGTTTGCCGCATGAGTGTGGCAGCCCAACGAATATGGCGCAAGTCAGCTCTCCAAGCTTGCAGGGCTACCTTGGTCACTGTGGGTGTGGAATCAGGAATGGGTGAGCCACATAGGATGGATAGTATTTGGGGGAACCCCAGCAAGACCAGCTCCAATCGGTAAGCAGGATCAGATCATCCCCCATTGAACCAATCATGAATGACCAGGAGACGTGATGCCAAGTAATAGAGTTATAGGTTAGTCATCCCCAGCCCACGTTCGTAGGGGCCCAGTTGGCAATGTGCGAATGCAAGACGGGTCCTGGAGCCATGCCAGAGGAAGTGGATCGCTACCCCATCCATGGTTGGAACCATTTCCGCTGTATCAGGAGTGGCAAGTTTTGAAAGGTGTCAAGAAATCGGGGTATGATCATCAATTTATAGAGTGTGATACGACCCATAACATTCAGCCGAAGAGACTGCCACTTAATTAGATCAGCTTTGGCTTTCTGCATCAGGGGGCCAAATTAAGGGACCAAGTTAGCTCGAGATGTAGAGCAACCCAGAAACCCAGATATTTGAAGCTAAGCCGTCGGATGAGTTTACCCTATCCTTTTTAGGTCTCGGCCTGCACCAGCGCTTGCGCTGGTCTGGCCGAGAGTTTTAGTAAGCGGGTTTTGGAAGTGCAAACCCACTGGCTTTCGGCTGGCAACCAGCTTGCGTTCACGATAGCGTGCACGAGCAACTGCCATCTGGGTTTCCTCTCTCTTCCTCATTTCCTCGTCATGGCTCATTAACTCTCTGGACTCTGATGTTTCAATCGCAGCAGCAGCTCACATTACCAACTGGCGGCCCTGGACTACAGTCACATGAAAAACAACAGCGATTAGCATTGAAATGCAAGCTTTTTTTGTCTAGTTAGAAATATTGCTTCGGTGGGTTGATTTCACCTTATATCGCTACTTGTTTTATATTGGGAGTCACAGCCTAATTACCAGTATTTTTGTCTCACTCTGTTTTTTTTAAAAATATTTATTCGCGCAAAGCACAAAGCTATATTTAAGGTTACTTTTTCCGCGTCACTTCTTCACTCTATTTAAACTCCACCCCCCCCACTCTTATTGTCTCTCTCCTTCTCTCTCTCTCCCCTCTCTAATTCTCTCGCTACTTAATTAACTCTCCCTCTCTATCTTTTTTAGCCTTTCATTCTCTCTCACCCCTTTATCTGTTTCTCTTTCAAACTCCTTCATTCACTCTCTCTCCCCTTCTCTCTCTCTCTATCCCGCTCCACTCTTTATTCTATGTACACCCTTTCTCTCTCTTTCTCACCACCCTCTCTAATTGGGCATTATATCTTCACTCTATCTCTCACTCGGCAACACAACAGCATCACTCAGCATCACCACAGCATCACTCAGCGCAACCACAGCATCAATCAGAGCCAGCACAGCATCAATCAGAGCCAGCACAGCATCAATCAGAGCCAGCACAGCATCACTCAGCACCAACACAACATCTCTCAACGCCATCACAGCATCACTCAACGCCATCACAGCATCACTCAGTGCAACCACAGCATCACTCAGTGCAACCACAGCATCACTCAGTGCAACCACAGCATCACTCAGTGCAACCACAGCATCACTCAGTGCAACCACAGCATCACTCAGTGTAACCACAGCATCACTCAGTGCAACCACAGCATCACTCAGTGCAACCACAGCATCACTCAGCGGCACCACAGCATTACTCAGCAGCACCACAGCATTACTCAGCAGCACCACAACATCACTCAGCAGCACCACAACATCACTCCGCGCCACCACAGCATCACTCAGCACCACCATAGCTTCACTCAGCGACACCACATCATCACTCAGCGACACCACATCATCACTCAGGGCCAACACTGCATCACTCAGGGCCAACACTGCATCACTCAGCACCACCACAGGATGACTCAGCACCACCACAGGATGACTCAGCACCACCACAGGATGACTCAGCACCACCACACACAGGATGACTCAGCACCACCACAGGATGACTCAGCACCACCACAGCATCGCTCAGCGACACCACATCATCACTCAGGGCCAACACTGCATCACTCAGGGCCAACACTGCATCACTCAGCACCACCACAGGATGACTCAGCACCACCACAGGATGACTCAGCACCACCACACACAGGATGACTCGGCACCACCACAGGATGACTCGGCACCGCCACAGCATCGCTCGGCACCGCCACAGCATCGCTCGGCGCCGCCACAGCATCGCTCGGCGCCGCCACAGCATCGCTCGGCGCCGCCACAGCATCGCTCGGCGCCGCCACAGCATCGCTCGGCGCCGCCACAGCATCGCTCGGGCGCCGCCACAGCATCGCTCGGCGCCGCCACAGCATCGCTCGGCGCCGCCACAGCATCGCTCGGCGCCGCCACAGCATCGCTCGGCGCCGCCACAGCATCGCTCGGCGCCGCCACAGCATCGCTCGGCGCCGCCACAGCATCGCTCGGGCGCCGCCACAGCATCGCTCGGGCCGCCACAGCATCGCTCGGGGCCGCCACAGCATCGCTCGGGGCCGCCACAGCATCGCTCGGGCCGCCACAGCATCGCTCGGGGCCGCCACAGCATCGCTCGGGGCCGCCACAGCATCGCTCGGGGCCGCCACAGCATCGCTCGGGCCGCCACAGCATCGCTCGGGGCCGCCACAGCATCGCTCGGGGCCGCCACAGCATCGCTCGGGGCCGCCACAGCATCGCCGGGGCCACCACAGCATCGCTCGGGGCCACCACAGCATCGCTCGGGGCCACCACAGCATCGCTCGGGGCCACCACAGCATCGCTCGGGGCCACCACAGCATCGCTCGGGGCCAACACAGCATCGCTCGGGGCCAACACAGCATCGCTCGGGGCCACCACAGCATCGCTCGGGGCCACCACAGCATCACTCGGGGCCACCACAGCATCACTCGGGGCCACCACAGCATCACTCGGGGCCACCACAGCATCACTCGGGGCCACCACAGCATCACTCGGGGCCACCACAGCATCACTCGGGCCACCACAGCATCACTCGGGGCCACCACAGCATCACTCGGGGCCACCACAGCATCACTCTGGGCCACCACAGCATCACTCGGGGCCAAGACAATATCACTCAGCACCACCACAGCATCACTCAGCACCACAGCAGTATCACTCAGCAAGACCTGAGTATCATTCAGCATCACCTCAGCATCGTCTCCGCAACAGTCACCACCACCACCACCACTACCACCTCAGCATCACTCAGCACCACCTCAGCCTGCTCTCGGAATCTGGCATCTGTTGATTCTCCCTAGCGTCTGGCCGCTGCTAGTGTTGTAATACAGGTACTAGTTCCCAACCTTCACCCTCCGATTGTTTATGCCCCCTCAAAAAAAAAGCTTTAACAAACAACCATTGCAATAGGCAGAAACAAGTTGCCAGCATTGCAAGAACAAAAGAAAACTGAGGACATTTTTTATTGTAAATACTTTTTTTAATATGGTCGTTCAGTTTTACATAATGCCTTCTTGGTCATATATAAAGTAACAAAAATGCTTCTGACACTTTTTTATTATAACTTTTCAGCATGCTGCACAGCAGCCACACTTCTCTACAGCACAGCTTGAAGACATTGGCAAAGTCAATAGCTCTGGCTAAACACTTATAAGGCCCCAAAGGCGAGACCTATTGGCGATGCCAATGCTTGTTTATGTAAGCTAGCGTTTGGGGACCTTGAGGGGAGATAGAGGGCACCTGTTCAAGTTGATAGTTTGGTTATGGAATAGTAGTGTAAAGCTTGATTAGTGAGGCCCAAGGCAATATATGTTGAGATGCACTAAAATCAAATGAAAATAATTTGAAGTAAAAAAAAAAAGGACTAACAATGAACCAAGATGGACTCTTTTACATAGTGACTGTTCAGAAAACCAGGTGCCATTGTGTCACTCTTGAATATCTCTTATTTTGGGATCCTGTCCTGCTAACGCTAGGGCCCAGTTGACCAGATAAAGTCCGTACCTAAATGTGCTCAGTTGTGTAGAGAAAACAAATTGGAGGACATTCCATTTAGGTTAAGGGAGGGACAAAGAATTTTCAAGGTTTGGTCTGCAAACTCTTATGTCAGTGGACTGCCTTTCCTCCATTTTTATACACTCCGAAAGGTCATTAAAATGTGATTTTTCAAACGTGTATTATCAGGTCAGTGATCTAAGCATGTTTCAACTTCTACATAACAGGATTCAGGGAATTTCTGCTTCTTTAGTCTTCTAAGCCATTAAACGTTTTACTGAAAGCCTTGTTTAAAGACTTTCAGATATTAGCTTCCTAAGAACGATCCGAAGATACACAGCATGTTATTTTCTCTCCGCAGTTCTTACGGAGGTTGTAGCCATGGGAACAGGAACAAAATGCATTGGCCAGTCAAAAATGAGCAGAGAAGGTGAGTAGGCAAATAGGCTTGATTTGTTATAACTAACATTGTCCAAAAGAGGCCAGGAGGTGCTACCTTTACTTTATTTTTCGGACACTCCCTAGCTCTACAATAGCTTTATTCCACTAGTTTACATTTCACCAGTCTTTGAAATGTGGGATAAACTGTAGAAATAATATTAGGCCACGCCGAGAATTCACAGTGCTGAGTTTACCAAAATATCATATTTAAAAAGCGAGACCTCTTCCTTTCCTTTCATTATGCAAAACAAGTCCAAGTGATATTAGGGAATGTGGGCCATAAATTATCCACCAGACTTGTATCGCTCGCGTGCTACTAGTGCCAGTTTCAGGACAGCAGTAATTGCATACTTTTAAGGCGGTCTAAGACATGCCAAGATGAGACGAGAACACCCAACAACCAAAAAAGAGGTTAAAAGGTTTGACCTGCGTATTGCCTTGTTGAATGTCTTCCTTTTTTTCCAGGTCATGTTGTACCTTCCTGTTGCTTGACCTGTTAACTTAAAACTTTGCCTTATATCATAAAATTAGTTCGGCCAACTGAAAGCAGCAACTTGGAAACTCCACTGCTTTGTAATCAAATTGCTTTCTACATTTGCTGCCCTTTGTCATTTTTCAGTTTCAGCCTTCTCTAGGATAAATGGCTGTGGCTGTAGTAAAACCGGTGGTCTTATGCCTAACTCTCTTTTATAGTGACATTGCCTACTCTTCACCCAAGCACTGCAGTATATGTAAGATCAGATCTATAGTAAGTAAGCTATGTTGTTGAAACCAAGCATCGGACATGTATTGGACTGCGTTGGTTGTGGATATGTGGGAGAACTTTACATACATTCAACACCCTTTCTTTTCATTCCTTTAATCCTGTGTGCACGTCTTCTGGCCCTCTCTCCCAGCACTAAGTCATAGTAATGTGAAAGAGAACAAGGACTGTGCATGCTACTTTGAGTAATTTTCCATTTGTTGTGTATAGGTGATGCTCTCAATGACAGCCATGCAGAGGTAGTTGCGAAAAGAAGTTTCCAGAGGTAAGTATATTTGGATAGCCTGATCTTCAGTAAACATTGAAGTAAGAACTATATCTCCTTATTTATTGGTCAAATCTTGCTAGTTCTCTTGTCTGTTTATTTCTTGGGTTTGCGAGACAAGACACAGTTCCTGTCATCATCACTCTTATGAGCTACATAAATTCTTAAGAACATTTTAGTAGATCTCACATGTTAAGACAACATAGTAATGGCATGCGCAGGTAGTTAAATGGGAAGAGCTGAATGCAAAAAAATGAGTATGTGGAGGGACCTGAAAAATGTGTAATTTGGATTGAATTTAAAGGCAAGTGGGTGTGAGCCCCATAAATTCAGCACTGAACTGTATCCGTGAAGACCCTTTCAGGACCTGAGACTATAAGTGCAAACCCAGTGGTACTGCTCAAACCTGAAAATAACCAGGCCCACTAGCACAAAAAGATTTATGACTCATTGAATTTGACAAGGAAGATTGCTGATGACCAAAGCAGATTGACCTTTTGAGCTGTTGGGTTTAGCACTGACTAGCACCTCATTGTCATACACAAGGGAACATTTTGGGAAGTAAATATTTTCATACCTCAGGAAGAATTGTATGTGTCCTTGGCCTTAGCTGCTAGTTTAGTGAGTAGGGAAAAAGGAGGGGTAACCAAAGGCCTAAGGTCACTGTTACTTGTCCAGGGACGTGGCAGTAAAAAGATAAGGCATTGCAAGCTAAAGGTCAGTGTCAGCAGACATCTAGAGGTATTAAGCTGAAGAGAGGAGCACAGATTAATTTCACTTTGTCACTGATGTGACACGGATGGGGGACAGACCAGACTCCAAGTGCACTGTCACCCATGCCCTGGTGTGAACAGACCTGGAGAAAACAGAATCATACCCTGGTGTGACAAAAGAGGTATAGCGATCACAATTCCAGTGTGATTGACATTTGCTATTTTCCAGAGGTGTGCCATTGCTTCTTCATCTAACATGTAGGCAGAGTGGACAAGCTTTAAACTGTTTGACCGGCATCCAGTATTTGTTTGATAGGGTGGCAAAGAGCTGACAAATAGACTGTCCTATGTGATGACCCTGAGGTCTTGATACAGAGTGGTATGATATTAGTGGACACAGTGGTGCAGTGTGCATATGAGGAAGAAGGGCGACATTGACATCAGATGATCTGTGGTGCTACAGTGTATGCTCAAGGGGCTGCAGTATGAACTAGTCGCATGATACTCATGTAAAGCGCTCTGATACCTCCGGGTGTAGCCAGCGCTATATAAAACCTTTACAATTAAAAAAAAATTTTTAAAAAAATTAAAAATGGCAATCAAGACGCGAAAGGTAATGCAGAGTCCAAAGACAGCATTCAAGTTGAGGGATGTGCAGAGACTCTGAAAAGGTTTCGCGGCTCATGATGCTCAAGCAAGTATATTGTATACTGCTAAATTAAGAGTGGTTATTGATAAAAAACAAATTATCTTTGTACAAGTGGAAGTAGCCTCCATGAATCTGGACTCTCTAAAGCCATAATTCAAAATCCAAATGTGCTGATGAATATTTCTCTGTCTCTCCTCTTTTTCTTTTCATGCTCTTCGTGGTGGTCAGTTCTTAGGGTGCTTTTATCTGCATGCATTCTGGTTAGCTATTTACATTACCCATGGAATAGTTTCTGCCTACTGGAGTCGATTTTTACTAGCTTTGGTGACTTTACTGTTTGTCATTTCCAAGTGCACATTCTCTGCCTCTTCCTTTCAATGTGACACAATTTGATGGAAACGTTGTTTGTTCTACATAGACGGGATGTTTGTTATATTGGGTGGGTTCCTAACATTTCTTCCCTTTTTCTAACCTGCCCGCAAAACACCCCAACCATGGCCATTCTACCTCGAGGTGCACTGTAATGTTGTTTGCATTTATGAAAACTCACAAAAGATAATTGTTTTTAAGAAAGAAGCACATTCAGGTTTGCATTATGCGATTATGATGTGAGGAGATGAGATTCGGAAGTGTAGTGTGGGTTCTATCTATCTTCTAATTCAGCTGTTCTTAACCTGTAGGCTGGGGACCCATGAGGGTCCATGAAACCTACTCGGGGACACCACAAGTGTTCATCAAATGAAATATTATTAGCAGATTATTAAAACCCATATACATAACAAAACTAAATTGAAAAGTGACAGTTTTCAAACTCTCTGTAAATGTGAAGGAATTTGAAATTGGAAGCTAAAAATTTAGTTGGTATCCTTATCTTGATTTGTGGGAGCAGCACAAGTACAGAAAAAGGTTAAGAGCTGTTCTAAAGTAACCAGAGGGTAACCGAGTGCAGGCGCCACACATCTTATAATGTAGTTAGTGAACAGACAAAGCACAATATAGGGAACTTCAGACAATTCCACTGCTGATTTACTCATTGCTACACCTTTTTTTTACAGGTACCTCCTGCACCAGCTCTCACTAGCTGCATCTCACACACAGGACAGCATTTTCATTCATGGCACAGAGAAGGGAAAGTGGAGGCTTAAACAAGAAATTTCTTTCTTATTTTTCACCAGTCACACCCCATGTGAGTAATCGGAACAACATAGATGAATCTTTTGTGCACCTCTTGCATTGCAAACATAATTTTAACTTTCCTTTGCATGCTGTTAGTTTATACCGTGACAACATGCCATCTTATGACTATTTTCAAGCTGTGAGCATTGTGAAACTAAGTGTTTCTATAGTTTACAGTGAACAGAATGGGCATTGTGTATCAAGGGGTTCAGTTTGCGAGGTGATACTGTATCACTCCTGATTTCAAGTGCAAATAGACTAACCTCTTGCCTTGGCAGTACAGAAGATGGCCTAAGTGTGATCTGAATAGTGTACAGGTCATAGATTAGCTTAAGAAGGAAACTGATCTTCATGCCAGCCCCTGCTTGGCTCAAATTATCATGCGGTTGCTAGGTACGGTACCCAAGCAAGCGTGAGTAAGGACTGGAAAAATCAAGGACTGTATTTAACATAAGACAGTTCTTCAGAGAAAAGCAGGCCCTGAAAAAATCTACTCACCCACTCGCTATGGCGAGTAAGATTTTATGAGGGTGCGCTATTTTTAGGGAGGACTGGCCCATTCTGGCAAGCTGACAAAGAACAGGTGTTTTGTTCACTCAGCAAGTGAATGAGCAATAAAATGCCTTTAAATCTTGTGTCCAAAGACAGATCAAATGTCAGCTTATGTCTTTTTACAATTTGCTGCTTATTTTATCATGAAGATTGATGTTTACTTTTCTTTCTCGGACTGTGAAGTTAGAGAATTTTGTAAAGTGAATTGTGCTGTACAGCATGTATGAAATGGAAGACTGTAGGATGTATGTTTCTTCTCTTACACACAATATTTAAATATCTTGTAAATTGTACAAATATTTTACAACATGTTTCAGTAGTTGGGAAAGCACATTTGTTTTGTAATTCTGTGTGATGTAAACAAAGATTTTACTAGGATGAAAACAAATCAGAACCCTACTTGGTGATGTGCAAATGATAAATATTCCCCACATTGTTGTTTGTACACTATATAGTTTTATCAGTAGAACTGCATGTTACTGGGAAAGTTTGTGTCCATTTCAGTGGAAAATGTGTTGTCTGTAAACCACATCAAGCTTAGTAATCTATTTATCAAAAATTGAGTTTTTAAGCATGAACTGAGAAACATTCCTGCCCCCTCCCTGATGACAATAGTATTAGTGAACTGAGAGGCAAGTCTGGGGTCATGTGTAACCTACATAGAGCAAACGATTAGTCTAATAAATCAAACAAGAGTTTGTTTGTATAGCAGACATGCTGAACACATATATTTGAAGGTGCGTTCATGTGTGATAATGAAGAAAAAGTCGACTGTGAAATAAAGTATTTGCCTAGGATCACACAATTTGAGACCAGTTTATGGGTCAAGTACAGTACCGTTAGGTCAAGTAGATTATTAAATTCCCTAGACCTGCCGGTCTGGTAAACGTTATATGATTGTTTGAGACCTGAAAAGGTAGTGAATGCCTGGAACTGAATCCATTAGGAATCCTGATGGCAAGAGCCTTGGCATAAAAAACGGAGAAGAAAAAGTTCCAAACCAAATACGAAGTAAGAGACAACAAACACCTGAGAAGAGACTCAAGTAGACCATAGATGGGCTTAGCACTACTGACCAGCGATAATTTGTGGGAATTTGACCTTTTCTCCTCTGGAGTTCTTTGACACTTACATTTCCTCAGCTCAATGGCTTTTTCACAACACTCTTCCTCTTATTGGGGGATGCACACACAGGATGTATTTTAATTAGCTTTTGGCGGCATCTCCTATCTAGAATAGATTTGATCCTACTCTGGGATGCTTGCAACATGGGTCTCTAATCTTGTCTGCTTCAGGTGAGCTGGCAACATACTTCTGACCTGTCGCTGAGGTGTTTACAGCCTGCCCTATAATTAGATACATCAGTGGTACATTTATAACCTCTGGCTATACGAAGTTCAAAACTTGCATCATGGATCAGGTCGGAGTTTGGAGGAACTGAGACTGGCACCTTACATCTCACCCAGCAGTGAGAAGCTTGTAACTTCTGACTGTAGGAGGTTTGCATACGTTCCCAAGAATCCGTTCTGGTATGAGAAGCTCACAATGTATAGCAGTGATCTTTTGTGGGCCTGGGGGCTCAATACCTATAGCATGGATCTAATATAGCTTTGGGATGTTCATAACGTCAGGAGGCAGGAACCTTCAAACCTTGAATATTGATTTGATCACTGCATGTAAAGCTTATGATGCCCATCTTTTAGATGCATGTGACTTTCACCACGGATAAGATTTGAATGTGAGAGGTTCAAAGAATACAATTCAGACCTAGGTTTGGGAAGATTTGTAACACAGAGCATAGGTCTGAGCCAACTGTAAAAAAGACTCATAGCTGCAGCATTATCTTATCTAATTACATGCCATTACTTATGTTAAGATAGATAAAATATATGTCTTCCTCAGTGTACTCAAGCTCAGTTTTAGCCAATGCAAGATGAATCTCTAGTTTGTTTAGCTAATATTTTATTTAAAAAAATTGACATGTTTATTAGTTTTGTGACTGTATTTTCTGCTCTGTAATCCTTTGGCAGGTGGCGATGCATCCATTATACCAATGATGGAGCAGGAGGACCAGCTTTGCCAGGCAATTCCATCTGAGAAGCTGTTGCAGCAAGGAAAAGCATCCCATGACAACATTGCTCGAGGGACCACTGTTTGTAACAAAAGAGAACTGCAGGACATGACACACAGCGTTCCAAGCAAGAGAGTGAGACATGATGGAGACAGAATAGAAGAATGGGAGCCTGAGGTCATAATGAAGGAAACCGCTATCTTTCTGCCACTGTCTAGTGACGGACACTACCCTGAGTTTCCTGACACTGGGGAAGGTGCAGATGTCAGAACGTGTGGTGCACACTTGGGGCAAGATTCCACCATGGTAGTTGGTGGTGAAGGAGCTGACACTTTGCATTCCATCCCTGGTGTAGCAATGGAGTTTGTACCCCCAACACTCAGAAAAGAAGCAACTCCTGTCTCTAGAATCACTAGTGAAGGAAGTTTCCATTTAATCACTGATACAGAAACTGTTCATTGTTCCTCTGGAGAGCAGCTAACGTTAGCATCCTCTGCAGCTCAGAGCAGTCTAAATGTTGCAGAATGTTTTACCACTGATTCCGCATGTGGAGCTAAGGTGGTGGATGTCTATAGAACTGGTGCAAAGTGTGTGCCCAGTGAACTCCAAGACAGCTGTGCTCCTGGTCTGGACTATCATCTTGTGGGTTTACTACGAGTGAAGCCAGGCCGTGGTGATAGGACATGCTGTATGTCTTGCAGTGATAAAATGGCTCGCTGGAATGTGCTTGGCTGCCAAGGAGCCCTCCTTATGCACTTCCTGCAGCAGCCTGTGTATTTCTCAGCATTTGTGATAGGAAAGTGTCCTTACAGCCAAGAGGCCATGGAAAGAGCTCTTATCACAAGGTAAAGTAGTTACCAACATCTTAGTGATATGACAGATCATTAAATGTAAACACAGTCACCTGCATACGTTATGTTCCGGTCAGCTTTCATATGCAGTACTAGCTGACTAGATTGTTCACAGTTCAGATCTCTTTTTTTATTGAATCGTGTGTGTCTTTATCCCAGATTCATGATAAACACTTATTATGGTGTGCCCCAATCACACCTCCTCTTTACAAAATCATCTATTCTCATTGTTGGATAATACCATCCTCTCATCCAGTCTAGCTTCCTGCTCACATTATGCCATGCTCCAGTATACTCTATCTCCTGATTAGGGCATGGTGTTGGTTTTGGGATCAGCAGACATATCCAACTCTGTACCTACTGCAGACAATACTACTTTCTGATCCGAGCTAATGAATCTTATTGAAATAGCCTTTTAAGTCAACCATGTATTGTCTTAATCTGTTGTCCTCCGATTTAACCCTATTCCACCCAGTGTTGCGTACCTGATTCATACAAACCTTTGACCTCATATTTCTTTGACAGTTGTGCAGTTTCTCTTGTGGAATTGAGGATATTAATTACTTATTTTGATGACGAGTGAAATGTAATGGTGTCTTTTGATTTCGGTCTAGGTGCCAGCACATCAAGTCCCTACCTGATGGCTTCAAAGTTCAGGATGTAGTAATACTGCAGTCAAGCTTACAATTCCAACATAGCCGCCTTGCAGTCATTCCGGTGCACGATGCAAGTAAAGGCAAGCTTGTTCCTAGTGGTGCAGGTGAGTCCTCTGAAACTACCAACTCTCACTCTTTTTTTGAAAACCTGTCACTATCAGTAACAAGGTGAGCATCATCATGGTCTCGGCCATGACCACAAATACACACCAAAGAAATCTGACCAAAGCTGCATCTGTCATCTCCGGCGTATCAAGCCAGTTCTGTGTTTGTAAGCATGTTAACAGATTCGTTTCGATCAGTCAACAAATCTCATACCTGTACAAATATCTTTTTAGTTAAAAAGGGACTAAAGGTTTGGTGTACTTGCCACTTTCAGTTGTAATAAAGTTAGTGAAGGTTTTTATTTTATTTATTTTTATTTTGAGAGTTTTATAAAGCGCCAACATGACCCAGAGGTATCAGAGCACTGTACAGAGCAAAGGCAGTCCCGTTAACAGTCCTGCTGCAGCGTTGAGGGTTGCCTTTAGTGGTGCGAGTCTTGACTTGGCAATTCCCGCCATTGTCGCATTTCCATAGTTAAACGTAGATAATACTAATGATTGTATTGCTATTTTGAGATCAAACGCCAGTATGAATGGTTTCAGTTTCTTCAGGAGTCTAAGATGTAGGAGTGCACTCCGTGTGGATGAGCTAATATGAGCTTGCATTTTGAGATTTCTGTTGAGTGTTATGCCAAGGGATTTTGTGTATTCGACAATTGTGGGATTGCTGCCCAGCCCATCCAGGTAAATGAGCCATTCTTGTAGGGGAGGGTAGCTGTGAGGGGAGGAGATGAATAGGAATTCGGTCTTTAGAGAATTAAGTTTGAGGTGATTTAGCGCTAGCCATGTTTGGATTAGCCGGCGTGTATCATTAAGACGGATAATGTCTTCTGGTGAGGATATCTATAGCTAAATCTGATTATTTTCAGCGTATGTGTGGTAGGAGAGGTGTGCTTGATTCAGGATCTCTGTTAGCGGGTCCATGTACAGGTTTACGAGTGTTGGGAAGATAGTGGAGCCTTGTGGGACTCCCATTCGGACCGGAGACAGGTTGGAGAACGAGCTTCCCAATTTGATAAGTTATGAATGGTTCTGTAGGTAGGAAGTAAACCATTTTAGGACGTTTCCAGATAGCCCCATTCTACGTTCATGCAGTTTGAGGTGGTTGTTGTGGTTGACTGTGTTGAATGCTGAGGAAAGATCGAGAAGGGTGAGCAGACCGTAGTCATTTGGTCCAGGATTTTGAATGCATCATCCATGATCTGTGTGATGGCCGTTTCTGTCCTGTGTCCTGGTCTAAAACCTGAATGTAACTTGTCGAGTAAGTTGAAGGCATTAATGTGTTGGCACAGTTGGTTGTGTACACAATTTTCCAGTAATTTCGCTAGAATAGGGATGTTTGGGACTAGTCGGAAGTTATTCAAATCAGTTGGGTCAGTGCCTTGTTTTTTCAGTAGGGGTGTCACTTGGCCGATTTTCAGGCAGGCTGAGAAGGTTCCTTGAGTTAGCGATAACTTTACGATCCTTGTCCAAAAGAGGGCGAAGAGATGGCCAAGATCCTTTGTGACTATGGCAGAGGTTCACTAAAATGTGAGGTTGATTTCATTGAACCTGTAATTTGTAGCACCTCAAACTCATTATAGGTTATGAACTCACAGCAGGTGGCTTCATTTTTGGACCTCTTAGGTTGGGGTTCATTAGGTCACTATTGAAAACTGTGGTATTTCGGGGGGTGAGGAATGAGTTTGAACCTCTTTTTATAATTGTAGTTGAGTCGACAGTCATTGACTTCTTAACTTTTCTTATTTTCTCATCAAAGACGGTGGAGAATGCATTGCAGTCCTTAACCGAGGAGTTGCTAATGGTTGCTGAGCTCTTGATGCTGGACTGTTGTTTCACTCTTTCAGTTTTCCTAGCCTGTTTTTAGCGTTATCTAGTTGCAACCTAAAGTGTGATGCTTTGGTCTTCCAAATTTGCTTCTTGTATACGTTTCTACTCTGATGTAGCTCCCACAGATGTGTTATTGAGGGTTCTTGTCTTCAGTGCCTTTCTGCTAATCTCAGTTTCCTCCTTTCATCTTTTAGGTCCTGGTTGTACCATGGGTGGGACAATTATTTTCTGACGCTTTTCAGGCGGGGTGGTGCTACCACATCCGTTATGTTTAACATTGTCTGGTTGTAGTGAACAGTAAGTTCATTCACATCCTGTACTTCCTGTAAAGGGATGAGGTTTCATAATAAGGCTAGATCGTCTTTGTTTACGTTTTTCATGTCTCTGACCCAGTGCTTGCTTTTCAATTGCTGACCTTTCATTTTAAGTATTTGTGCTGTGAGGTTGAATATGATCTGGTGTGATGATGGATTTGTTGTTTAGCATCCCATCTTTGAATATTATGAAATCCAGTATGGCCTGTTGATGTGTGTAGGTTTAGTGCAGATTTGTACTAAATTTTGATCAGTAAGAAAGTTTTTTTAGGTTGGAGACTAACAGGTCGTCATCATTGTTCCACTGGAGGTTGAAATCCCCTAGGAGGATGGCATTTGGGTGTTAAATGGAGTGGACAGTAATTGTTTCAGTAATTTGTTCAAGAAAGTCTTTGTTATCCCGAGGTGGGTGGAATAGGAGGTGTAATTTTTCCTGTGACCTATTTTGATGTAACAGGCTCAATTCTCATGCATTCACAGGATGTTAAGTTAGATACCTTGAAAGAATGGATCTGTAGGGAGTTGCGATAAATCACAATTACACCCTCGCCATGCCTTTCAGGGTGATGAAGTCTGTTTAAGTTGAAGTTCGGGATACTAGGATATCCAAGAGGGGAGAGGAAGAGTCATTTAACCAGGTTTCGGTTAAGAAAGCTGTGTCTAATTCAAGTGATATGATTGCTTCAGCTATGTATGTGGCATGTTTGCCTGCTGATCTTAACTAGCATGCATTTTAGGTCCAACGCTGGGGTAGTGGGCGAGTTAGGGCGATTCAGGATGCGTGGGACCAATATCAAGTTATTTGGGGTCACCTCGTGCCCCATCGGTAGTGTTCTTCTTATGCTAGTGTTCTTAATAGTTTGTGAGGGGTTAACTGGCCGTGTTTGAGTCAGTACAGCCTCCTTATAAGATTCGAGGAGAGCTTCAATCTGGATCCTGGTCAGCGGTTGCGTGATCTTTTGGGTCACCATATGTTGGTTGATGTCTAAGGTAGATTATTGAGGTGCTTTCTAGTAAGGGTGTAGTCAGCTGTTTTACATTGTCTATATCTCATGTATTGCTGGTGTAGTCAATTGATGTTTGGTTAGGATGGTTTTCAGATCTGTGCTCAGAGGTTCCACTTTGTGTTCCAGTAGGTCAAAAAGGGTTTGTAGTAGAGTAGTGTGGTGGAGTGAGAATTTCAGATCAGTCTGAGAGGGTGCTTCGTCAGGGAGTTCCTTGAAATGTTCTGATCGTGTGTTGGCACGATACAGTTTCTTGGTGTCTGACTTGGGTGATCACTGTGGGTAGCTAATCGGACTGTCGAGTGAATACGTGACTATAGGTCGCTCTGGGAGGTGTCTAGGGCTATGGGCCGGTCTGGTGTAACTTATGACCCTCTCCGCAAGCAGTTAAGTCCATTATTTTCTACATCACAGTAGTCACAGGTTTTACAATACTGGATCTTTCATTGAAACAAATGCTGGAATTAATCCCCATGGGCAGGCAGAGAATCCTTGGTCAGAAATATTAAAAGAGCAGTGACAAAATGCAATTATTTAACATTGTATTGTGGACAGCTGACTCAGTAGTGCTTTTATAGTTCAGATTGTCTACCACACATTGAGCTCAATGGTAATCCTCCAAAACTTTATTTTTAATGAAGAGCTAGCTCTTGATCCTGGGCCAGGGGAATATTTTTTCCACCTGTCTTTACGTTTGAATTACTTATATACTGCCATGGCTGGCAAGGTGACAAAGTCCCTTTTCGGGTATCGCCTACTGACAAGTTTAGCTGTTTGTTGGCAAGAGACCTTTTGTATCGAATATGAGTGGTCTTTGGGTCTGCCCTTGCTCATGATTTGATGGCCTTCTTTTTATCTCAGTTCTCTGCTCCTAATTCAGTGGCCTTTATCCCTACTTGTGTGTTTGTCCTAGTCATTGTGCATTTTGGTCTCGCTGGGTTTTAATTGAATGATTTGTGTTTTTCCACTGCTGACATCAAGGCCTTGTATTACAGTGTAAGAGAGACTATTATCTCTCGCTCCTTTTCTTTGCTTCCCGTCTGCCCTCCTCCTTTCCCATCCACTTGCTCCCTTTATTTAAAATGTGGCCTCCCCCAGCACACTCTGGTCTCCACTGCATTCTGTTAATACGGCAGCAAGCTATTTGTGTGTGTGTGCGTGTGAACGTGTGCATGCATGGGGTTCATGCTGGGATGCTTTTTCTTATTCTTTATAAAATAAGTTCCAAGATAGCCGCTGCAAATGTGCACTCACAGTGGCCTGCTGAGCAAAAAAGAGCATTGGCAAAGTCAGTAGGTCTTGTTAAAGGCTGGACCTATTTATTTTACATAGCTTCTCAATTCATATCAGACTTTCCTATCAGCCCTCATGTGTAGTGTACCCGCTTTCTGTACTCGAACCTTATGTCCTAAGAATGTGAAATTACTAAGTCCTTCTCACTAAAACTCACAGGGATGCAGGGAAAAAAATGGGTTTGGCCCTCAACGCATCTCACTTCTAAGGTCAAAAGCGAGTGTGCAATGCACCACCCCGTGAACCCTTTAAAAGCAATAAAAAAGAAAGCAAGTTGAGGTAGTGACCATGGGAAAGGCTCCAGAGCACACTCAGTCTTCCTCTGAGGAAATTCAGCTTTGCCAGCAGTAAAGCCATTGTAGCTGCTTCAAAGTTTGACTGCAGGTTTGCTGCAATGGTTTTGGCAGTCAACCGTGTTGACCGCAACATTGTTGGCGGCTGTTTCATTAACTGTTTCCTTACTAAAGACCCTTTCTTTCGCTGAGACATTTTTATTGGCACCCCCTTGTTCCCGTCAATGAAAAGCGTGTTGACCACAACCTCCCCAATGATTGCATGATCATCAATAACCTTGTTGACAAGTGCTCAAATGAGAATATAACAGTAAGTGGCTAAGCCCCCTTTAAACACCTTGTTTCATTGAGAGCATCAATGAGAGATGATGTTGACAAAAACAATGGTATATGTTGTGTAGATTGAATTGACGATGATATGCTTGTAAACAACCTTTTGACTGTGTTTTCTGTAAAATTAGCTAGTGGGTGTCTTCCGCCATCCTTCTACAACCACAGGTCCCTATAATAGAGCACCAATTGGTATCCAGTGAAATAGTTGAGAATTAGGAAGAGGTGAATAATCTTAGCCTGAAGTAGCCTTAAGAATCCATTTTCTTATGGATGGTGAATGCTCCGTGGACAGGGATGTGGAAGAAAGGTTTTTATACATTCATCTTTTATTGTGTGAATAAGTAAAACTATAACAAACAGAACAGTAAACTGGGGGCCAAGGATGTCAATGCAGACTCTAAAAGAAAAAGTGAATCAAGCATCTAACACCAGATTTCGATTAAAACAGTACGTGAATCTTAAAAACAACCCATAAGTTGATTGTTTTCTCCGCTCAAACACCTAATTATTTCTTTGTCACATCTTTCCAGTGTGTTCAAAGTGTATCAGTTGCCAATAACATTCTTCTTTTGAGCGCTTACAAATCTACAGAATATGCAGTAATGTTTATTTGTTTCCAAGACATTGTCAGCTATGAATATTATTATGTACCCCCTTTTCATCCTTTGCGAAATTCCAGCAAAGGTGACAAACCAATTCTGAACCGTATTAATGTACATTGGTTTTTCAAAGGTATATCAGTATCAAACACAGTACAGTAGGCTCACCCAAGCATGCTTCGTCTTTAAAAACCTGAGTTAATCTTCCTAGTTTGATATCACCTTGGCCTATTTCATAACTACATTTCTGAATTGAGAAGTAGGCAGATGTTTATTCCAAAGTCCAACCAATTCCAGATTGGAGGTGATTCTAGATAGACCTTCCAAGGGTGAAGTGTGTGAGGAAACACTATTCATCTCAAGCCAGATTAGGTTTTTAAGTTGGCCCTCAAAAGCAGAACAAAAATTGGAGCAAAGCGGGACTAATTAGCTTCAAGCACCTGCTCTTGACCAAACAAATTACATTTGATGCATATCTGTGCCTGTGGGATGGCTTTTGATAATGAAACAAGATTCTATAGTTTCGCCATTTCATTACATCTACCGGACTGAAAAATGTACTTACTGCCAGTCTGAATGTCAATGAGGGCATACGTTTAGCTGCCATTTGTAAAATGAGGGTTACAGAAAGATGGTAGTTTTTTGCTTAATTGAAGAAAAAGAAGAATTCAGCACCAGTGCCTTGCTTTGTAAAGTGGATAGATGTGGCTTAGAACTCCCTCTTTGCTCAAACCAGATGCCCAGATATTTACAAGCTGATACATGCCCCAGCTTGGTGGCTACAAGGTACCACTGGCCACTCTTTATAGTTTTATGCCAATGACAGTTTTTGTCTTCTCCTTACTCATGATTAGTTTGTGGCTCAGAATTCACTTATTTGTGCGTGTGCTCTTTGAAGACCTATGGCTGTCTGATCAAGGACTGTATCATCTGCGTACTGTAGCCCAAAAATGTCCTGTCCTCCACATTTGGGGGGGAAACAATTTTGCTTTGTTTTTAAGATAATCCCCAAGTCCGCTATATTTAGGTTAAATAATGGGTGCTAAAACACACCTGTTTTAAACCCCTATTAGCAGGGCCACTGGAATTATGCTATTCTACAGTCCAGCTTTTTCTGCGTAGTTATGGATTTGCTGCATAATCCACCACCTGCTGCATGATTTGCAGTTTTTAATCAAAAATGTTTTGTAGCTCATACGGATCAAAAATTATTAACAATGGAGTGAAACATGTTGTCACACAGTGGAAAGCCCTTTCCAAAGTTTGAATGGTCACCTTTCAGATGCTTATTGCTGTATTTGGGTGTTAAATCGTTTCTAATGAGGTGAAGCTTTTGCTCAGACACTGTTAACTTGTGTAACAAGCATTGGCATAGCCAATAGGTCTCGCCTTTGGGACCTTATAAGTGTTTAGTTATCCAGCACAATATCCTTGGTGCAACAACATCAACTGTTGCATGGCTAAACACTTATAAGGTCCTAAAGGCGAGACCTATTGGCTATGCCAATGCTTGTATTCTCAACTTCCGACCAGAGACTGTCACAACATGCTTTAAAAATGCAGCATTTCTCTAGGAGTTCAAAAACATTTTAGGAGAGAACAATGGTGGTGCAGGCGTTACTGGTGCATAGGTGTTAAGTCAGAAGTTGTGGAAGCTGATATTGTCCAAGCCATCTCCCTTCCACAGGGTGTCCTGTGACACTATTACAATGAAAGACAAAGAATGCATGCGCCTGTTGGAAGGAAGTTGATATTCAGTGCTGATGAAATGACTGAAACAACCTGAAAATAATGTTGCCATTCCAGGCAAAGTAAATGAAAATGTGCCAACAATTATAACCTCAGTTAGCTTGGGACTGCGCTCATCTTATGTAGGGTGCTTATCAACCTCTCAGTGGCCTCTGCCAGTGCATGTCAGGCGTTGTTTGAAAGGGCCCTTCTTCCATTAGTGTAACAGCAGTATGCCAGTCTCTGCAGCAGGCTTGGACCACAACCAGGCCCTCAGTTCCCAGGCGCTTTCAATACCCTATCCACTGCGAAATCAAGCTGGGCTTCACGTTTAATTCACGGGGCTACCGGGCCTCAGGGCTCCAGCCTACCAAGTCGTCCTCTCCTGGCCCTGAAGAGAGAAGGCGCCGTGACTGTGAAGCTCTCAGCAAATGCCCAAAGACAGGGTGGGCCTGACTGTCGGAGTGTTAGAGCTGCACTTGGCGACTGTGGTCATCCCGGTCTTCCATGGCCACCGGGGAAGTAAGGGATTTTGCACAGAAGGTGCCTTTTATCCAGATAGTTGGGACACCAGAATGCACGAGTTAAATTAGTGGGCTGGACTCTGATGTTTGGTGCTGTAATCTATGTTAGGGCCGAGGTGGGGAGGAGCCAATGGAGTCTGCCTCCTACTCATGCTTGGCTTGGCCACACCCCTTCTTACTGCCTTGGCCATGGTCCTTGTTAACATGAGAGCCTTTTTTATGTATTGGAAATAAAATCAATTCTCTCTATCTTTACCAGCACTGTTTTGGACACAAGATGAGAATAAATGGCGTAGCTTGTCCCCCCAATAATCTGAATTATGTATACAAATTTCTAAATGCAAACCATTTGGACCAGAGGCAGCATTTGTGTGGAGTGACTTCAGGGTAAGAATAACTCTAATCCTGCTACTTTGAAAAATGCTACTGTTTTTGTAGCGCAGGAGGTTTCACATTTAAAAGAAAAGCAATATGAAGTCCATTCATATATTAGATCCTTGCAGCTGGGGCAACACGATTGTTGTCCAAGTTGGCAGACCGTGTTTGATAAAATGATTTACATATCTTCAATACTTCCTAGGATTCTTGTCTTTGCAAGCCCCAAAAAGGGCAAGCCATCCTTTTTTCATGATTTGATTCTTCACCTGCCATACTGCTTTTTTATATTCTCCTTTTAGCTGACACACAGCCACTACCCTGTCTTCCAAATAAGAAGTTGACTTAACTCTTCTAATTTTCATATTTAAGTTATTGTAAGGCATTGTGTTATTAGTTGAGGGGCGTTCGGTATCTACCGCAAAAATAATCACAATCTGTGTCAGAGTGAACCCTCAAAGTCGCTAAATAAACCTGAATTCAACCCCTTGGTAGCTATTGAACAGAGCAAAGAACCTTAAGTTAGGGTAATGTGTAAATATTTCTGCAGTACCAAAACAGTTATAACATTGAAATGCAAAACAATAAAAATCTCAAAGCGAATTTGAAAAATAGAGTAACATTTTAAAAAACAGAATGACAAAAATCCAATAAGGGGAACCAGAGAAAAAAAATATATTTAACGTTTTAATTAGGAATATCGCCAAGAAGCACAAAGTGCTGATGATAGTCAATGGCTGTGGTAGACCGGTACCTAGGTGCAATTGGACGCTGACCGCGATGGAGCGCATGTCTAATACACCACCCAGGTTCATGCTGATCAAAGATTTTCCCTTCTGACTTTAGTCATTTGAGTCCCTATCTACCACAGGAGTACACTTTTAAAGCCCCCTAGCGCCCCATGGAAGGCACTTAGAGACTCGCTGATTGTCAGACACAGGGCAAACAGCAGGGTTCAGTCCAGGTCCATTTGCCACTCATCAGCTGGGTGGTTGCAGGAAAAGGCCTCTTGTATCTGTTTGTCTCCCTGTTTCTTTAACAGGGGGTCAGCCTTATCACCCTTGGAGTCCACTTCTTTGTCCTGAGTACAAGAGAGCAGGTCCAATCTTCTAGGCTCTTCTCAGGTCTCAGACAGCAAGGTCCCCCCCCCCCCCCTTCTGATCTTCTACGGGTCCAGTAGTGTTCTGAAGTGGGCACCTAGAGGTGCCACATTTATGCCTGGAACGAGCTAGTGGGTGGGAATGACTCATGGGCACACCCTAACCAATAAGGTAAAAGTTCCCAGGGCCAGCCCTACCCTCTCTGGGCATTTTCAAGATGGCGAAAGTCTGCGACCACTCTAAACTTGGGATCTGAGAGTGGGGTGTACGTGGGGAGTGCACTATGATAATCCTAGCGTCCTCACACATCTAACACCAAGATCCAGTTTGAAGCATCCACAGTTCCCAGAATAAACCCACAGACCGAAGTCTGGTTAAACAAACAGTAGGGTTTCAGCAACCAGACAGTGGATGCACAAGAATTGTCTTTGCATCCTGTCTTTGCCCTTTGAAGTGTGCCCCAAGTGTTGTAGATAAAATCCCAGCAGGCTTGTGTTGTATTGTATTGTTTTGTAATTGCATTTATGTAGCGCTTACTACCCCTGACGAGGTGTCGAAGCGCCTGCCAAGCAGGATCTGGCTTTCAAGCAGAATGTGACACTTTAATGTCAAAATTGGGGCCTGCTTGGCTAAGGGGACAAAGGAGTTTTTAAGAATATTACAAATAGTTGTTTCATTATTTATTTAGCTGTTTCCTAACCAAACTTAGCATCATTAAATGTAATAATGTAACCCAGTGTTTTCCTATGCAATAGCCAGCTTTGCTACAGTGAGAATATTTTGGGGGAATTTTTCACTATAAGTACATGTTTAACATTAAATTCCTGCATGCCTTACTTTTAAATACCACGCACCCTGCCTTATGGAAAATGAAGCTTACGTAGGAGCGACTTTTAAATATTTAAAAGTAAGGTTTTGACTTGTCGAGGTCTTTTTTTGTCAAGGTGAATTTGTAGTTTAAAACTACAGCAGCCAGACTACAAATGGTAGGCCTGCAGTCACGTTTGCACTGTCACTTAAGTGTGTGGCACAGTGGGTGCTGCAGCCCACTTGTGATATTTAACTTACAGGCCTTGGATACACTTTGTACCATATACTAGGGACTAATAGGTAAATTTAATACACCAATTATGAGTGTGCCACTTTCATCGGGTTTAAAGGGGGAGCACAAGCACTTTATTTCTCGTTAGCAGGGTTAAAGTGCACAGAGTTCTAGAGCTAGCAAAAATATAGGGTACAATGAAAGTTGAAAAATCCAGAGTGACATTGCAGAAAGGGCAACCTTCCTTTAGTTATGCTTTGTTCATCTTAATTTTTTTTAATACCACTGATGAACGTTTCATGTACTTAAGGTTTCAACCTCAGCCAGATTTAAGGTGCTGCCAATAACGCAATCCTCCACAATTTCTGACTATTTACTCACACTAATTAAAGCCTCGTCTCCACTGGCATCTTCCCCTAGGTGACCTGTCTCTTGCTCAATTGAAGTTGCTTAATCTCATTATCATTTTATTATTTTTCATTTTCCTAAACTATCTGCTCCACCAACACAGTTTATAGGACTGTTAACACAAGACCTACACTTAACTTAACCAGTTGAGGAAAGCAGTCGTTCTCAGTCTTTTAGAGAATTTCAATATCACTACGGGATTTGGACAATTCTCCAGAAACAAATGTATAATCTAATATTGCTGACCTATTCTCCGAGAAATGAGTGACATAAGAAAGAACCTAATTTACAAATAGAGAGTGTAGTGCACAACAAATGATTCCCCCAGTTTATTCCTGATTTTAGATGGCTTGCTACTAGGAGGAATCCCCCATGTTAAATGTTCTTAAAATAATCACTCAAAATCATCCTCTTTCCAACACAAATTAAAATTAAAATCTCCAGTAATAATAATTTTAGTCTCAAACTATTCGACTATCAGTTTTGTGGAAGCTCGTTCTCTACTGTTTTTTTACTGCAATTGTCAGATTAACATAAAAAATACAAAGCAAAACACTTATTATTCGTAAACTACTACTCATGGGTAAATCTAACTTCACTGCCACTAAATATGACACAAACAAATCCAGTGATTTAGAGCTAATCGCAATATTAATAGTGCTATTTATGACCAGCCTTTCCAAGATGTGACCGTTTTTGATTATTAACTACAGGGGTAGAAAACTCGCAGAAACCTCATATCTGAAACCCTGTTTTAGCCCATGTTTCTTGCAGACAAACTATATCACAGGACCTTTCCGGCATTCCCAAACAATATTTAGATTTAAACCTTCAAGAGCCCTCTGAGCATCACAGCCACGAGTACTTCATAAAGTGGAGGTGTTTATGCTTATTGGTGCACTTTATTATCCTGTCTCATCTGCAGTTTCCTCACAGCCTGAAAAACATGCATACTGCAGTCTGCCCCAATTTTCGATAACGCTTCTGCTCTTGAAAATTAGTTCCACAGCGTGAGTGTTAATCTAGACCACTTCAGTTGATTCTCTGGTGTCGCCCTCAACTTGGTTTGAATGCCATAGAAATGTTGTCCTTCGTGCTGTGATTGCCCAAATTTAGGTTGCAACTTAATGAGGGAAATTATATTACTCCTATCAAGGACATCTCTTATGCTTTTGATAAATACTCGGGGTAAAACAAGACTTTATTTGCTAGAACACTGGGTTTAATCACTTAGATTTATTAGCTTTAAAAATACTCTCATCTAACTTTTGCTTGTTAGAGCTCAGTGCCCCAATGTGGGATGACACTAATTTAGATGACCTACAAGAAGACTGCCACTTTAATTTGTCTTTGCTTCTTCACTTCTGTAGGCCTTCCGGGGACTACCATTCTATAGTCTTGGGTGTGTGTACTAGGCTGGGCAAGGCCATTGTACGTATTAGACTTTGGGTCTGAAAGCTGTGGTGCTTCCAAGTGTAAGTGGGCTCTAGTGCTCAAACTAGATGGCTTTCTGTTACGGTTGCTGGTCTCACTACCATGCAAGTCTAGGGTTGTCCCTTGTTGCTTATAGTGGTTGTCAAGGATATCAGGATGGCAGTTGTTCTGTGGCACTGTTTGAAGTACCTGAGGTGCATCAGAAGGGGCCTGTGGTCTAAAAGTAATTGCATCTATTTTGCTCTTCTTCAGAGCCTGTAAAGGTCTTAGGAATGATGTGCTCAGACTGACGTTCGAGGGGTGCAACATTATTTTCTGTTTGAGCTGTTCCACCAAGATGGTCTATACGTTTTCCTTTTGGGGCTGTTTTGATAATACCAGAAAAGTTATCTGTCAATTGTGCTGTTACTGCTCGTCTCACTTTTTTGATTCTCAAAGTTTGGGAAAACCTTTGGCCCTACGACCTAGTTATTTCCAATCTAGTTTATATAATTAAGTGTATCCTTTTTGTTAAGCTTTTTTAGCCTTTTCTTGTTCTTTCTTGATTAGCAGTTATCTGTGACTAAGCAATTATATGAAAATAGCAGGTGCTACAATTTTCACTGTTCTCACACCCAGTTGCTGAGGGCATATTTGAGACCCTTATAATGTCTTCTTTATTGTTGTCAAATAGTTTTTTTTTTTTTTTGCTACTTATGTAGCGCTCTGTTGACTGCTTAACGTTATCCATTGCTCTTCAAAACCTCCCTATTAGTGGAAGGGACGGATATCACTGTTTTCTACCATCAACAAGTGTCCCAATCATTGTGGGAAGAGAGGAGAGTTTATCTAGAATAGACGAGCAGGTACAATTTGAGGATCTGGTTTCTTCTCCTTTGGCCTATTTATCCAAGTGACTAAGACACTGTAGCTTGATATCAGCAGTAATTGCAAGGGTTTCTAGCAAATCCTCCCAGATTTCAATTTGACCTGTGTAAGGACACAGCCGTTGCCATTTCCTCCATTGTTCTGGTGCCAGGTGCTACATAGTACCTCTCTCTCTGGTCAGTAAGTTGCTCTATGTGACATTTTGTGCTTTTCCAATTGGTATTGCTTGCGGTTTCCTTTACCCCAAGGCCTTTCTTTATGAGAACACAGAGGGCTAGAAGAAATTTGGTTCCACTGGGACAGACTATTTCAAAACACTTGGTCTCGCAACTATTAGAGGAAGTTGTTATATTAAGTGAGCCCATTTGTGGGTAAGGAACAGTGCTACATGGTTCTGCTTGATTGCACTTAATCCTATAGCCAGTTGACCGTTCTCCTAGTAGGGGGCTTCGTGAAGTAGTCTAACAATTCTGCCTGTTAACACTTTTTAGGGAGCTTCTTTATAGACTGCACTCATTCTTGCTCCCCCCCCCCAACTGCTTTCCTGCTTACCTAAAGAGGAGTGGGATTGTTTGACACAGTGTGTCATCATTATAGAATTGACCAACAGGAATACTTTCTTACTTAAAGAGAAATTTAACAAAGCCAACAAGATAACTGGCAAGATCACCTGCACACACTGTTCTCCATCCCACTGGCACAACAGCGTCATACTTTGCGCACTTTGCATATGAAGTGTGCGTCACCACTGCACCGTTTTTGGCAGTTCAAAGCCTTTTCTCTGCTTTCCAGTGAGTCAGGGGTTGGTTGGGCTGTTTATCACTACCTCCTTTCGCTGATCCTACCAGCGTCACCTCTTGACCCCCCTTCAGCAGAGGACCTTTACAGGCAAGGGCTTGATTTGTTAAGTGAAAGTCAGTTAAATATAAAGTGTGAGCAGTTCTTCACAGTAGAAAGTTTAGTTCTGCACTGCTCTAGTGGTTTAAAGTATTTTCTCTGCCTTCCAGCCAGTCAGCAGTTGGATAGGTTGTTTGTTGCCACGCCATTTCACCTATCTTTACTGCATCACTTCTTGATGCCCTTTAGGGAAGCTTCCAGTTTACATGAGCAAGGGCACAACTGGGGAAGCAAAAGTCATTTTAAAGTGAAGTGCAAACAGTGCTTCACAGTAGAAAGTGAACATTTCGCCTAGCAATACCATTTAGCTAAAAAAAAAAAACCTTGCTGTGGGCACTCAGAATATGCACCCAGATCTCGCATGGTTCAGTTGCCTTGAAATTTCCTGAGCTCCTTAAGAGATATAGCAAGATTTAATATGCCAAATTCTTTCCCTCGCTACTTCAAGTTTAACAGCCAAGTTCCACAGCATGTGACCCTTCTGCCTAACTCACATGGATAGTCACCTCTGCATTGACTGCTACACTCCTGGCTGGCCCTAAGGGGAAAGTACCCTCATCTCTGAAACCACCACTGACAAGGCCATAAAGAGCAAGCGCCCAGGCAGTAATTCCCCTAACGCCTGCGGATTTGAGCAACAAGAATTAGGAGGAGCAAGGACAAGATGACACTCTGCTTGTTTCCAATGCAGATCAGTGGGTAGCAGCGCATGGGGCCATTATACAGCGCCAGATTAGGACACTGTGGATACTGTGCCAGGAGACTTTGACCCATCAAGCATAAGTTCCACTTTCTCAAGGCCAGAGCGGCCAATTATATTATGCCCATTTATGTGACAGAGAAGTGTTTTTATGTTTGACGTTTCGAATACATCCTGCACTCAAAATGATCCTTATCCTATATAATATTAGGGTAGAAAGCCTTCTTATCATGAAGTACCCAGCCACCTCAATTATTGACACAGTACCGCTCAATCGAAAGTATAAAGCATTGAGCAGGACACAGGCCTGCTGAACCAGAACACTAATCTCAGTTTCTTTAGTAAAGTAATTCAGAAACTTGACTGCACCATGCAGAGTTCCATCACACCATGAGGGCATGAAGATATACACAATAGAGACATTTTTTTAAATATCAGCAAATGAAAGATATGTTGGCCCTTCTTGTGGGGAAGTGTCAGTTTCCTAGGGCAGTATTATTTATTTATAGTTTTATATAGCACGAACAAGCCTCTTTCGAGTGTTTTACAGGACAAGCAAAAACAGAGAGATAATACTGACAACATAGTACAACCTGCTAAAGTATAAATAACATGACATATGTCATGGAGAACAGTATTTGTATGCACAGAAGGGTAGAAGAGAGATAAAAAAACATAGTCTAACATAATTCTCAGTCTGAACGTAGTCCGAGGGGTAGAGGTACGTAGTGTAAATGAAGGGGCAATGCAGGAGAGAGAACGATGCAAGACTCGGGAGCAGGTGGCGGGGAAGCCGATCAAGAGGATAGGGGAGAGGGGGGGGGGGTGTAAGTCCTCAGTGGGTGATGAATTTGTTGGATAATAGAATTTTTACTTCTTTCTTGAAGAGGGACGTGGAAGGGTTGCACCTGATCTCAGGAGGGAGATCGTTCCAGATTCTGGGAGGCGTTCTGGAGAAGGATCGATTGTATGTTTTCTTGAATTTTTGCAGCTTGAGTTGTAGGGAGCTTGTACTTCTGGAAGATCTGTTTCCACCCGAGAGGGTCAGTTTCTGGGCCAAGTAGGAAGGGCTATTGTGGTGCAATGCTTTATGAGCCATACATGCAATTTTGAGTTGGACCCTAGCCTCATAGGGTAGCCATTTCAGTGATTGGAGGTCGGGAGTGATGTGATCTCTTGTTTTATCCCATGATGAGCCTAGCTGCTGCATTCAGTGTGGCCTTCAGTGGTGCAACTGATGTTTTCAGGAGGCCCATAAGGGTAGAGTTACAGTAGTCTAGTTTCGGTAGTACAAGAGCTTGAACCACTGTTTTGAGGTCTGCCGGGGGGAGGAAGGGTTTAAGTATCCTAAGAAGATGCAACTGACGGTTAGCACACCTGGTGGCAGCACTGATGTGTTTTTGCATGGAGAGGGCTTTGTTCAAGGTAATACCTAGGGATTTAGTAGAGTCAACGATGTGTGGGATTCAGTTAAAGGCAGTAAGATGTGGAAGCCCGTCTTTGATATTAGGGGCGATGGCGGACTGTGAGATCAATAAGAATTCAGTTTTTAAGACATTGAGTTTGAGGTGGTTTTGAGTCAGCCAGTGTTGCGTTTTTGTCAACGTGAGATTGAGGATATTGAAGTCATCTTCCGCATACATATGGAAAGAAATGTGGGTTAATTTGAGGATTTTCGTTAGGGGCTCCATGTATAGGTTAAACAGTGTCGGGGAGAGAGTAGTGCCTTGGGGTACACCCTGCATCATTGGCGACTGGTCAGAAAGAACGTGGTTGAGTAGGATGTGCTGAGATCTGTTGTGTAGGAAAGAGGAGAACCATTTAGGAATGGTGCCAGAGAGACCCATCCTGTGTTCTTGAAGGTTTAAGAGGGTATCATGATTGATTGTGTCAAATGCAGATGACAGGTCAAGTAGAATTAAGAGGCATGATTAATTCTGGTCAAGTGAGTGTAGGGCATCGTCGACAATGTGGACCATGGCAGTTTTGGTGCTATGGCCTGGTCGAAAACCTGATTGGCATTGGTCGCGGAGTTGGAATTGCTCAATGTAATTTAGAAGCTGTAAGTGTACACATTTTTCTAAGAGTTTGGCCAATGTTGGGATGTTGTCAATAGGGCGGAAATTATTGGGGTTAGACTGGCCTGAGTTGTTTTTTTTTAGAATAGGTGTAACCTGGCTGCCTTTTAGGCAGTCGGGTAAGGAACCTTGACTGAGTGAGGCGTTGATTATTTCGGTCCATAAAGGGTGAAGTAGATGAGTGGACTCATTGAGGAATTTAAAAGGAAGGGGATCGTTGACGTGGTTGGAGTATTTCAGAGAGGTCAAAAGATTGAATATTATTCATTGTAGGTTTTAAAGCTAGACCAGACGGTGTTATTTTAGTTGTGAGGGGGGTTTTCTCAGGCATACTTCCTGATTGAGAGAGGTAGGGAATGGGGGGGGGGTTGTGTGGTAAGAGGATCAAATCTTTCTGGATAACGTTGGTGATTAGAGTGGTTTTCTCTGTGAAAACAGAGGCAAAGTTTTCACAGCTGGGTGGTGTTTTGTTGTCTGAGTAGTTGGACTCGCTTTTTCGGATCAACTTGTTTTTGATGATCTTGAACAGTTTTTTCGGTCGGTTTGTTCACGTGTCTAGTTGATTTTGGAAGGAAGTTGCTTTGGATATCCTAATGTGCCTTTTGTAGGCACTACTTCGTCGTTGTAGAAGTTTGAGGTTGGCAGAGAGGAGGTATGTCTCCAAGCTCTTGGTGTTCTTCATTAAGGGTACAATTGAACCAGGGGTTGGATCTTTTAGACGGGATTCTTGTAAGTTGTTTGGGGGCAACGGTGTCCATGATATTAGACATGGAATTGATGTAGTGATCAGTGAGATCCTGAGCATCTTGCCTGAAGTTACTAAGAGCGGACAAGGAGAGTGAGTTGATGTTACAGGTGTCAATGACCCAGTGTTTGGCTTTCACAGGTTGGCCCTTAGATCTAGTTGTTTCTTTTGAAAGGAGGAAGGTGATGAGATGATGGTCAGTCCAATCGCACAGTATGATGGATTCGATTTGTAATTTATTCTCTTTGCCAGTGACTGAGTCTAGAGTGGCCCCTTTGTTGTGGTTCGGGCTGTTGCAAGCTTGGATGAGGTCTTGAAGGAAGGATTTACAACTGTTCATGAGGGGGTCGTTGGGATTGTTCCAGTGAATGTTAAAGTCGCCAAGAAAGATCTGGTTATTAAGGCCTTCATTGTTGGAAGAGATATCCTCCATGATTTGTTCGATGAATGTGTGGTTATCTCCAGGCGGGTGGTAGAATGTGTTAAGGGAGCAACTTGAATTATCATTGATGGTGATGTTGACCTTGAGGTATTCGCAGGAGGGGAGTGACAAAGTGTGTGATTTGTAATCGAGAGTGAGGACCTGTAGATGCAGGGTAGGACGCCTTCAGAATGACCTGAGCAGTCAAGTCTAATAATGTCATGACTGGGGAGAACTATAAGTCGAGGGTGGGAGCTGAAGATTAATTAATCCAGGTTTCAGTGAAAACGAGGATGTCCAGGTTGTGGTTGAGTATAAGAGCGGATATTCCTGCCCCGTATTTAGCAGCTGAGCGGCAGTTAGGTAGAGCGCATTTCAGGGAAGTTTTGGGGGAGGTCATATGCGAGATGGAAACTTGTTTGAGATTCGTTTTATTTATATGCATAGTGCTAGGGAGTAATGTCCTGAAAGGGTGAGTAATGGTAGACTTGATTTTTGTAGCCGGAGTGGCGTGATTAACCAGGACGTGATAATAGGTGTCTAGGAGTAACAGTATATTGTTGTTCGATAATTGTCTGACTAGCCTGTTGGGTCGGGAGGAGTGGTTCTGGTTAGATGTGGATCTTCAACAAGGATATTTGGTTATTGTGTAGTCAGGGATAGAGATAGAGGGGGATAAGGAAGTGGTGTGTTCTTAGTCCGGGTCGATTCGAATGTGAAGACCACTTGTGTTCGAGGTTGGAGATGAAGTGAACTAGTTTGAGGATGTTCGCCCTAATCCATTGCAATTCAGATTTTATACTGTCTAGCGTTGAATCATTGAAGGGACTCCTAGGAGGATCCAGGTTGGGGGGGAGCACCGAGGTGTAGGGAACTGGTCGAGAGAGGGCAAATGGGGGTGCCAGTGTTGGTAGGGTTAATAATAAGAGTCTTGGTAGTGATTGGTTGAGAGGAGGCAGTGGATGGATTAGTCCTGTAGGTGGTAGTGTGGGTGTAGTGGGCTATAGAAGAATGGGGGGGAACAATGCCATAGTGGTGTTGACGTGAGGGAGTGCTAATGTTGTGATTGGGGGTTCGGGGGAGATGGACTGCAGATGTGCCTGTAGATGGGTGGGTGACTGCCCAGGTAGAGAGGTGGGGAGAGGGGAGAAGGGGGTGGGAGAGGTTTGTGAATCGTGATGGGAGGAGTCACCAGGGAGTTGTGAGGGGGCAGGCGGGGAGTGTCTGTGTGACGTTTGTTCTTTGGGTGGGTGAAGAGATCGATGAAGAGCTCCAGATTGCGGTCTGAGGATTGGATGAGCACGGTGCCATTGTTATAGATGGAGATGGAGGCATCAGCATTGTAGAGTTTAGAGGGCGCAATAGTATGTTTATGGCTGCAAGGAATTTTCTTGGTGATGGTGGTATTAATAGGACTTTCCTCCATTCTGCACAGTGATTCATGGAAAGGACGAGGTCATTCATTAGGGTACCTTTAGTGTTGCACAAAAAGGGGTCAGTGATTAAAGTTACTTTATTAAGGTTGAGGATTTTATGTTTGAGAGTTCTCATGGCGTTTATTGTTAATTAACGAGATAAGCACAGACGTAATAACAGTTAAGACTGCAATCTTTTACTCAAAGGATGTAGGATCCTCACCCACCCAGGTGACATAACATAACGTGTATTTGTAAAGCGCACGTTCACCCCTAACAGGGTAACTTGGCGCTGAATAACAGATGTTTATTGTTACCCAGCTCAATGGTACTCATTTTATCGACCTCAGATGGATGAAAGGCGGAGTGGACCTGCCGGGATTTGAACCTGTGACCATGAGGTCGAACACAGGCCCCTGCAGTGGAAGCATTAGTCCACTGAGCCACCAGACCCGGCTTTAATGCTGCATCATTGGGCCACTCTTCACTCTGGATAGTGTTTCTAGGTGTTGTGGGATCCTGGGAGATATATAGCTCTTTTAGTCTCTAACATTAGGTTAATTCCAGATGTCTAACCATCCACTGGCATGCTATCCTATACATCCCAATGATTGTGTGAGAGAACTAGGGATATTGTAGTATCCCTAAGGTAAGGTAAAAAAAGAAAACGATGTTCAAAATAATCACTTGTATCCTAGGTAGTCTGACCTTGGATACAAGGGATTTATTTCTAAGGCAGACCAAGACCAGGGATCATAGTTTAAGGCTCAGCCTGAACTGAAGATGAACACGCGATTAAGCTGCTTGAAGAAGCACTGCAGGCATGTGGCACACGCATGACCCTGCCAGAGAACTTCAGTGTGGTGTTCCATCATCGTTGTCACCCCTTGCACTGAAAAAGCTATGTTTTGGTCTTGCAGTCTTGAAACTGTTTGCATTGCATGGCACCAGAGGAGTGATGGTGCTTCTGATCCTTCCTGCACACCCCTAGTTCACTTGTTGCTTGCAAAGCAGTTTGCAGTAAAATGCTATTTTCTTAGAGGCTCTGATTCTGGCAAGATAATACTTACTGTTTGACACCAGTGGTTCAGTGGTGGGAAGGGGGTTGAGAGCCATACTTTTATGTTGAAATATGGCACAAGTGGAATGGAGATAAGGAGAAGTGACGTTGAGCTGAGCAGAGCGGAGGCCGGACTAAACCTGGGCCATGAAGTAAACTTGGAGATTGTGAAGTCCGCTAATATTTGGATGCTGGAGGATTTGACTGACAGCGGAGGCACCCCTTAGTCTTCGACCGTCTGTACGATTTAGTAACACTCATGTTGAAGGAGCTGTAGACGATCAGGAAACACCATCTCCAACTTCAGCAGTTGACTTGGGTGGCTAAATTGGCAATTTAGCAGGATTGAGAGTTAAAATCATTCTGTCCATTTAAGCGCTGTCAGTGAAGTCTGACAGCGGTTTACTTGTGCTGAATTTTGTGGCAAAAGACATTGTTGCAAGGGTGAGAGAGACAGCCCTCTTTTCTTCTTGTGCCAAGCTCATTGTGAAAACGTTGAAGCAAGATGTTTAGAGAGACAGACTGTGTTGCGCGAGCACAGGAAACTATTGGTAGCAACTTGATAAATGTCAAGGAGAAGTACACAGAGTGAATGGACAGTTTGAACAGAGTCTGGGAGGTCAGAGGACTAGATATATGGGACAGTTGCCTCAGTACTTTTGTTGAAGCCCTCCTGTTTTATATCAGTGTGGTTGTACATACTAAGCCCTCGCTTACCTTAAAAACCAAAACCGCTAGGTGAGGCTGTATAGGAATAAGAAGCTCCTTGCTGCAGCAACAAAAACTGGACAAGGTGCAAGTTACGGGACAAAAGTAAAACAAAAGTGTAGCAAGTTAAGGATGGAACTTTTTTCCACTCTATGGAATATACCAAGATGGTTGGCCTCGGAGGCCAGGTTAGCCACCTTTTAAGGCCAACAACTTTATCTTTTCCATAAGAGAGCCCCCAGAAGAAAAGCAGAATATTTGGAGATATTGTATTGAGCTAAAAATACAGTCGTGCAACCGAGACAGGGGGTTCAGCCAGTGGAAGGAAAGGAGGACATGTTGTCCCCAGCAACCAGTTTGGTCTGGCTGAAGTGAAACCATCCTTTATGGTACAGACAAGAGAAGGGGGATACAGGAAATGGGAGCATCGAGTGATCACAGCTATCTGTGTTTGCAAATCTAAATCTGCCCAGCCTTTAAGAATAAGACCCAAAGAGGGAGGGTTGTTCAACATTTTTGTGCAGAAAACACACAAGAATAATTGAAGAGTGAAGCATTTACCACTAAATATATTGAGAGGGGAAGAGGCTCATTCTGAATCGAGTGTAACTTTGGAAATTGCTCCCTTTCTGCTATTTTCAAACGAAGTCATAGCTTTCTAATGAGTGAAAGATCCAAGGAAATAAGGTTCAAAACAAGACCAAAGAGCACACCTGCTAAAAATTGTGCAGGAGGCAAAGTGAAGCTATCTATACAGTTCTGGAACGGGGAAAAAGTAATGATATCTAGGCCGATGCCCATAAATCTGTGAATTTATCTGAAGAACAAATGTGGAATGCATGCAAGCTGCCTGAACAACTTCCAGGTAAAATCCAGCAAAACAAGTTTGAATAGGAGTCTCGCTGTTTCAAGATATTTGGACCCCTTTGAAGGGCAAGTAGGGGCTATGTGTGCACTGAACACAATAGAATCATTTAGAGACAAGGTGCCGAGTATGCAGGAAGATAGAACAGAGCAAACACAACAAGATGAAGAGCAACCACAACAAGATGATGGACGGAGTGCTGAAACGTTTCAACCACTCACCCCCAGGCAAGTGACCTGGGTTGATTCCATTGTTATTTTGCTCACTATGTCACCCCTGTTTGGACCCAGCTATATGCAAATCAGTCTTGACCCTGCTCCTCATGGGAACAGTCAAGCCCGAACTGCCAGGCCAGGTCCTTCCTGGACCGGAAACAAGTATCCTGGGACCGGTTTCGGGGTATCACCCCTCATCAGCCAGGCTAGCTTGAATCCATTGGCACAGTGATCAAGGGACCCACGTCTGATCATACCCTTGGCCACTTAGGGCGAACATACCAAACACAACAAGATGATGGGGGGACTGCTGAAACTTTTCAACCACTCACCCCCCAGTCAAGAGATCTGGGTTGAATCCATCGTTCTTTTTTTGCTCACTAGGCCACCCCAGTTTGGACCTAGCCATATGCAAATCTGTCTTGACCCTGCTCCACATGGGAACAGTCCAGCCCAAACTGCCAGGCCAGGTCCTCCCTGGTCTGGAAACAAGCATCCTAGGACCTATTTCGGGGTATCACCCCTCATCAGCCAGGATAGCTTGAATCTAGTGGCATGGTGAGCACTGTACCCAGTCTGCGCATACCCACCCCACTTTGAGTGATACTGTACTGGGGGTGAATGTTTGACATTATTCATCATTCCATTTATCGATAGTTCTTTTTGCATTTGTAACCCTCAAATGGCATTTTCCATTTGGTACGTAGCCTCATTGCTGCAGTTACTGTGTGCTGCAAGCACTTCCCTGTACAGGATATTCCAGTTCAAGCACGCAGTGTGATGACTACTTTCTATGTGTAAATTTCTCTGTAACCTTTTGGAGGATATGCTAAGGATACTTTTTATCTCCAAATCTTGCCATTATTGTATTCTTCTATATTTGGTATGCAGTCTCATTGATGCAGTTCCTGCATCCTTGAAGCAGTTCCCTGTATGGAATACTCCGGTTCAAGTGCGCAGGATGATGATTGCCCATATATAGCTAGAGATTTCCGGCTGTTTATTTACTATACAATTCTCCCATTCACCTCCTTCAATTTTATGTCTCAGTATCTGACTAAAGTAAAGCTCATTGTGCGTGTTAAACTTAAATGAAACTGATTATTTCCCAGTTTTTCAAAAACCTACTTTGCGATCTTTTCTTCACTGTTTCACAGTCAGGAAGTGTTCAATATATCTTAGCCACAATTGCATATGCTCCGGGTAGTCTTCCATCTCACTTGTCCAGACCACCTGCTCCTCCCTCCAGTCAATGAACATATTTGAGTTGCTGGGGGCAAAGAAGGTGCCTTCTGTCATAGGCATCTCCTTCACCCCCAGCTACGCGAATTCCCAGGTTCCTAGAGTTACAGGGTATCCCCATGATGTTAAATGTACCTGCGTGCCTATGAGCAAGGAAAAGATGCGTTACCTGAATGTCTGTCATACTCTGTGCTTTAAGATTGGTTACAACAATGAGTTTACTGCCTATGTTATTTGTTGACAATGCAATGCATTACTCTTTGTGCTGAATTGTAGGAGGACACTTCCTGGAGTGATACAAGTCTTCTCTTTCAAACCAGAATGCCCATTTTCAGTTGTATGAAAAGCAGACAGTTTGTCAACTATTCAATTGTGAAAATTCTGTTCTTTGGAGGCAAGCTGGAGATGAGGCTCAGCTTGTCTACATAATTTTCCTCCATGTCTTTTGCTCCGGTATGTGGTGGTTGACATTTGCCCATAGTCTTTAAAATGATTTTTGCTTGATAATTTGTTCCCATAGCTGGGAACGAAGGAGACAGATGTTAAATTAGGAGTTCACTGCTGACATCTGTTGTGATTGGCAGGTCACAAGTTTGAATCCCAGCAAGGGCTTCCAACTTATGATCCTTCTTAGACCAGTAAATCGAGTACCATTAAATTGAGTAACTATAATCCCTGTTGTTTGCAGCAAGTGCATGGTAGGAGCATGATCTCCATTAACAGGCCTCAGTTCTTTCGGGCTGCAATGGTGCAATTTGCATTTGCTCTATATAATGGTAAAAGGATAACACAATCTCATTCAACAATACTTGGAGAAATGCATGTACTATGGCACGTCGCAGACCAGTAGTAGGACTCATTGCGTAACAGTGCTGGACAGTGTCACGAACCAGTGCTAGGTCATGTCCCACGCCACAGTTGAGACACGTAACTTGCATCACTCACCCGCATGAGCATCATAATTATTGTTACTGGTAGTGCATCATAAAGAGGCATCAATTTCCCATATGAGCCAGCGCGATCTGCACTAGTAGTGGCAATTGGAACATATATCTGGATTGAAAAATTGTTTTGGATCCTATGTTGTTTGGGATTGCGAATCTGATGGCTCCTGAGGTCACTCACTTTCTATTTTATATAACTGGGAATTGAGGCACAACATTCTGTAAATACCCATCCCCTAAAGTACCGCTGTAGATAATGAGATGGCATAAGCAATGCAAAACTGTTGTCCTTCTCTTTTTAGCAATCAGTTGGTGTAAAGTCCCAGAACAACCACTCGATGTCACTGCTAATGGCTACAAGCAAGGAGCTACCAAGAAGGCTATTGGAACACCTCAAGCCAGGTGAGCAATAGTCACTACTGCATAACGTGCAACAGTAGGTCAAGTATTGGCAATTTTAACACATCTGGCTTGCATTGTAATGCACACAAGTAGGCACAGTGGTACCATGATTCCATGCATGTAAAATTGTGAAATAGGTAATTACTGTATGAACTACATGCACAGTGTGTAACCATCTGCATTATGCCGTGCCCCAATATCGTTTAAATTAGTGTTCTCAACAGACAACTAAAGCCGCCTGCAGCCAGTTGATAAAAATGAACAGTGAATATTGTGTCGGGACAGACATTTGAGAGAAATACTAAACTATACAGTCCTGGTCTTAGAGATTTGCACTGCATCAAATATTAGGGCCTGGCCTGTTGTGAAAGAGAGACCTCATATCCTACAATAGCAAACTAAATACAGTGGAGACATGCTACCCAATGAGTAGGACACTGTAAAAGGTACTTTTAATGCCTTCCTTTTGCCTAGAAAGTGGTTGTTCTTTATCACAGGCTCTTGGAATAGATACAGAAACAGCTGACATCTCCTACTTTTTTAAATTAGCTTCTCTGGGTAATCAGCCTATCCTTCCCTTCTTTGCCAATTATATTTATCTGCTTCCTGTTATTAAGAATGTAGACCTCACTGTCCGTTCAGGTTTGTAACAATTTTAACCAAAACTGAACTTTTTTAAATATTAATCATAATATATATTAAAGCTGTTATTTTTTACTTCAGAGCACGGACAACAAATTGAACTTTTTCCATGCCTTGTTCCACGAAATATATATTTTTAAACGTTGCTCAATGATAGACCGTGGTATTTCAGACTGTCATACCTTCAGTATTTTGAATCTGGGCATTAGTATTAGGTTGCAAAACGATTATTTATGTTGGTTTAATGCTGTCATTACCCCAGACATGATAAAATAATCGAAAGAGCACTCCGCTGTATATTTTTCTTGAACATTCTTTAAGAGATATACTCATTAAATAATAGTAAAGTAATATTGCCCCACAGATTACCATAAAATAAAAACTACCACCTTCCTGATTAAAAGGTGTTGGCCATTTCTTTATTAGACTGGTGCCAGTTGAAGGCTATTTATGACGGAACTATGATGACTACGGATTCCTGGCATAATGTTCTCATATTTAAAGGCAATGGATTCGAAGTATTGTTTCTCTGTTTTATTACTTCCAAAGACGGTGTCCCGTGTTGTCTTGATCCCTTCCATTTACTAACTATTAAGTTTTAGGTCAACTTTACCTCGTAGCAAAAAAATAAAAATAAATTAAACATCTGAGGTTGACATATGGTAAAATGCACGGAACATGAAAACCCTTTTGCCTACAGAGATTCTTGCCTGATCCTCAAGAAAATGCATTCTGTGCAGCCACTATTGTACAGAAAGCTTGTTACCTTTATATGTTATTTAGTTAAATGTTTTACCATTGTTTGTATAAAGAACCCTCTAGGCTTCATTAGCTACAGGACTTAGGAAGCATTTTGCTCATGAGCTTATTTAAAGTTAGCCCCACCCAACAGTACAGGCCTGTCACCAGACTTGCAGCAAAAACAAGGAAGACCCCTTAATGTCGCCAGAGAGGTATGCCAAAGTTTCCGGATCTAGTCTGGCCCCAGGGATATTCAAAGGTGAGAAATCTGCCACTAGAGTATCCAAAAGATAGATTGTTACTGAAGGTAAGTACGTTTTTCATACAGGCTAGGCCTTGAGGCTGTAGCGCATTCCAGCTAAGGGGTAAGGGGGTGGGAAAGGACGAATTATAGGAGCCTGTCACACTAGCACTTATATTGTATAATCATAAAATGTTTACATCTGGATCTAAGGCCTTTAAAGTACCTCTAAAGCAGGTAAAGATCTCTTAATTTCCTGCTGCTACCCTGTGAGGCTCAATATTCAATGTCTACGGGAGGTGGCTTGAACATTGACCTGTATGATATGACCACTCGTATGTACGATACCAACTTAGGAATTTGGTGTGCCACATGTTAAGCAATACAGGCAGTATTTTCAACACTGAATGGTGACAGTGTCTGGTACTAGACATTGACATATTTCACCTTGGATGTTGACTGCCAGGTTTCTTTGGGGTGGGCAGCAAGGCAGTGCGGAAACAATCTTCTTTCTTGACCTCTGCCATGGGTTTGTGTAAAGTATATTGTAAGATCTAATGGTGACAAAATGTGTATTCAAGGTTACTCTGAAGAGGATTCAGGAAGGAGAACAAGCGTAATTTTACTTTATTTTTGACTGATGGATTTTTAGGTCTCGCCTAGGCAGCGCTTGCTCTGTCTCTTTGAGACATGCTGTATTCAGGATACGGGCATGGAGCTCCGCCCACTTTCTGCCCATCTTTTTAATTGGCTCCTGTTACTGTCCATTTTAAATGGTGGCTTTTCATTGGTCAATAGGCTTAGTAGTCCCTCCTTAGTACCGCCTTTTCTTTTGTTGTAGCCTCCCATGAGGACTGCCCTTTTTACATGTGTTGTTACTCAGGATGTTTAAATTGCAGCCTCGAGCACAATTTTGTTATATCCCTTTCTCCTGCCTGCTGTTGCAGGCAGGACACGCTCTCCCCCAACGTTTTTTTTTTCTATTCATTAATTTAACCAGCGCAGCATGCCTCAGCTCCAATAATGGCGACTACGCTTTTCTTTTGTTATTTGCGGCTCACCACTCGACTGCATGCTTTTTTCCCCCCCAGTTTCTTTACTTTTCTTACAATGACAGCACGCCCTGGTTTTATCTTTAAACATCTTAAGCTAAAGCGCAAATGCCTTGATCAAAAGTAAAGAAATTAAAAAAAAAACCTTTGTTTCTAATTCTTTACTTTTGGAGCAATCTCAGCACCCGTGCTTTAGCTTAAGATGTTTAAAGCTAAAGCGAGGGTGCAGCCATTGTAACAAAAGTAAATAAATAGGGAAAAAAGTGTGCTGCTGCCATTTGTTTTCTATTTGTTTACTTTTGTAGCAATGGCCGCACCCGTGCTTTAGCTTTAAACATCTTCGGGTGCTGCAATTGCTTCAAAAGTAAAGAAATAGAAAATTATTTTTATTGTCTTTCTTTACTTTTGAAGCAATCGCGGCACCCGCGCTTTACCTTAAGATGTTTAAAGCTAAAGCACGGGTGCCGCGATTGATTTGCCATTCAATAGCTCTCGCATTACTGAAAGTTTGAGCTATTGCCATTGCATTATTATTAGCACCGCCAATAGCTCAAACTTTTAGTAATGCGAGACCTTTTGCATTGCAAATGCTTGTTAAAATGATTTTTGGTCCCAGATTTAGAAATAATGGAACAGGGAATACAGTGTGGCATAGGAATGCACACACATAAGTGGCTGAATATAGCAGCACCTCTATCAAAAAATGGTACAATATGCTTTATGTTCATTGTTCTTCTAGGCATTATTTATTTAATGATGCTGAGCTTGGGGTTGAAATCAAATCAAGTGACGATTGAATTGCATCACATGTTGATGCCTGTGAAATTACCACTTGTCAGGGATATTTTACAAAAACTTATTGAGTATATGGTTTACAGTCACTTAATATTAGTAGGTGTGTGCTAAGTTTTATTTATTTATTGAATCCCACTGGCCCCCGTTCTCAGACTCATACAACACACTGAGTCCTGCTACGATGCATGTGCTTCCCGCTGCACATACACACACTCCACATGCACAGAGGATGCCAGTGCAAGGTTCTGATTCTCACATAAGAGTGGAACTTTACAAGAGAGGAGCCAGGAGGTTTGCCCCTCCTTAACACAGACCCACTATAGACTTGAAGAACACAGTACACTGATGCCACTGCTTTAGGATGCCCCCAGGGCATGGACAGTAGTCCAATGCTCACAATGAGGGCATCCACGGTGCGCCCCTGCTGGTCACAGAACAGGTTCTGGACCTCACAGTAGCAGGAAAAGGCCTAGGCTTCTGCACACACGCTAGATTCGTTTCACCCAAAGTAAAAGTCAAGTTCCTCACACAATCATGCACTCACGGCAGAGGTAAATGCCCGTTCACCGTTCTGCAGACATTCTCCTCCCATCACTCACCAGTAGTTGGTGGAATAAGAGTGGCTCTACAAACACATTCAGCTCGCAATCAGATTGAGTGCTAAAGTAAATGCATCTCAAAAGATGAGTTACTCTGAAATAATGGGAAAACTCTCACATCAGGGTAACAATCACAGTGTGTATGTCTGGGCCACAGTCTGAAGTATCATCATAGGGTTATCCTTCATATGTTTGAGGTAGCTTTAAGCTCCTAAGGTTTCTTGTTAGCTCTGTAATGTCCAGTTACTACCTCTGGCGTACCACGTTCAACTAGTACAAACACTTGCATAAAAGGAAAAAAGCCAATATGTGGCTTCATGTTACAGTCAAAGCAGAGGAAAGTAGTAGTACTGAGCAGTATCAAGGGGGAAGAGGACTAATAGGAGTGAATATCAGTGATATAATAATCTTTATTACAGTTCATCTGCTGATCTCGCAGCTAAAAAAAAAATCCCATGTACTATGCCCATCGGGGAGACTGTTTTGTTGCTTGATCATGGACTTCATGGATGACTTTCTCAGGGCTATATGTACAATGTGTAGGCAAACTCTCACTATATCACACTGCCCAAGTAATCTGGGTTTGGTACAAAGTGGGTTCTACTTAATATTCTAGTAAAGTAGACCGTGATTCCTATACACAATATATAGCATTAAAAGAAACTAGTCCTTCACAGGTACATATTTACCCATCACCATGGTGTATTTGTTGTTAGTGGAACAGGCCCCAATTGTCATGAGCATGCATTCATTTTTGTACTACCTCATTGCACTGTGAAATCCAAAAGAAGAAAACGATCCCCCCTCTAGGAGACATATTAAAGGAGTCTGTACCTTATAGCAGTATAGCTAACGTGACATGTACTCTCAGTTGAGTCACATGTTTTATTTGGATTTTGATTCAGGCTCACACAAATGCCAACAATCATGATTCCAGCGAAGTCTTAAATTGGCCACACTTTGGTTACCAGCCTGTGTCCTTAAACGGCAAAGTCATTGGCGCTTCACCGCTTGGGGACACTCGTGGTGGTATCTAGTACTCAAAATGAAAGGATAATGGTCTCATTGAGTTTTTGATGCAGAGAACTGTGTAAATGTGAGCATGTCAACATATTAGAAATAATATACAGCCCTATATTTCACCCTTGTTCTATCAGGTGTAGTGCTTTAGTATCACAATTACCAAGATGTTCCAGAGTGGGAAATATTAAATCATTTTCACAATGGCTTCCTATTTGAAAGTGAGCCATGAGATTTGTAGTATGGTGACAGAGGCAGATAGTACTTTTGTGCTTGAAGATAAATGTCGTCACCTCGGACACTTTCATCCCCACTCTCTGCATGTTACTTGGGCACATTATAAGATACACAGTGTATCTGTTGTTACAGTTAGTGTGTTTTCTTTGAATCCGCAGTTTCTGGAGCTTGAAGTACAGTTCTTTTTACATAGATGTATTGTGACCGACGTCACATCTACCACATGGAAAATACCCTGTAACTTGCAGCAGCAACCAAAGCATGGCTTGGCTAGTAGGTTTTGCAGTCTGTTATTTGTTATCATGAACTCTTTGGTCCACAATGCAACAATGATATGACGTTCAATTTAATCAGTGCATCGGTTGGCCAGCTTCAAACCAAATTTCATGTCCATTGACGCTCTGCTGACCTGGATGAAAAACTGGGATACAAACTGGAAATAATTTGGTGTAAGTGCAAGTGAAAGGCACTGCATGATGAAGGTAACCAGTATGTTATAGTACCAGTGACTATTTCCAAAGACTGTGTCACTTGACTCCAGTGTGGCAGTTTGCTAGAAGCCCTCTAGTTCGTGGCTTACTAAAAATTCAGAACTGGGTTCAAACATCATACCTTTGGCAAAATGTATAATATCAGAACCCTTGGGCACTCTTCAATCAGATACGCCACCTCCCAAGAAAAAATCCAAGGTTTTCACATGGTAACGCCATAAGAACTTTACTCAAAACTTGGAGCTCTTGTGTTAGATCAGTAGAGTCAGGTAGGTGATTATTTGTATCACATAGTAGTCCTAGGGCCTAATCTCTGTACATATGGATGGGCATGATGACTGCCTCCCTACCTTTTGTCTGTATTTTTGATGACTGAAGCCTTGTTCTTAGCTGATGAGTTAAGAGCCTGATGTTTGGCCCAAGGCAAATTTTGGGAGGTGCATTTTGTTTCTCTTCCAGTTTTATAACATCGCATAATAGAACCTTTTCAAATTGAAATGACTGCAGTGGTAATGCTTAGATAGGGGCAACAAATATTGAGGCCATATATAGGCCTTTTATAAATTTGGAGCCTTAAAAAGGTTTATATTGCCTAGATTCATATTAGTCTACTTCTGGAATCTGCCCCTGCTCCTCGGGATACATGGTGAATTGTCCCACTCATAGCTTCTGTGGCCTGGGCTTCTGCTGCGTGCCCGACATTGGCTCAGAAAAGGTCTTCCTGTGGGAGCACCATGAGTTCTTGCCCTCAAAAAAGTGAATCAGACTTTTTTTTTTTAAAGGAGGTGTCTGGTGTTGCCCCAACCTCACTCCTGGACAATGAACACATCCAAATCTTTGAAGTGGGTCTCTAGCTCAACCTTTTCTGATTCCCAGATGGTCCAGATGGGTTGTTTATAATACTCATCCTTAATCGAAGGGTTTACCTTCTCAGCTTTTATTTATTTATGTTGACAATTAGGTTTTACACTCTGCAGAGAAATTGCTGTTTTCTGGGAAATTTCTAGGTGTAAGCTATTGGACGGTCTCTTCCAGTGTTGATCATCAACATTAACCCTTGTCATGTGCTCTTATTCCCACTTTAACCCCTGTCCATTCAAACAAGCATTTGCAGTGCAATAGGTCTCGCATTTACGAGACTCTGAGCTATTGGCACTGTAAATGTCAATAGCTTAAATTCTCGCAAATGTGAGACCTATTGAATTGCAAATATTGTTTGTTTCCAAGTGCCCATGCCGCGCTTGCACTTAATAGAGGCCACGCCCCTTTCTTTAGACGGGCCGAGTCTAAAGAAAGGGGGGTGGCCTCTATTAAGTGCAAGCGCGGCATGGGGCGCTTGGAAACAACCCACCCAAAAAATATTTGTAAAGCAATAGGTGTCGCATTTGCGAGAGTTTAAGCTATTGTCATTTACAATGCCAATAGCTCAAAGTCTCCTAAATGCGAGACCTATGGCATTCCAAAGAAGCGGCCGCCATTGTCTCGGCTGCTTGGAAAGTGAAAGCGCGCATTGCGTGCTGAATGTTGCTGCAAAGCACATTGTGCCTGCAGTAAGACAAAACTCACTAAAGAAATAGTGCTTACAGACTAAATAACAGAGACGGTGTAACAACAGGAGTAAAAGGGCCAGTCCTCATGGGAGGTTACAAATGAAGACAAGGCAGTACTAAGGCGGGACTAACAAGCTGATTACCGAATCAGAAGCCAGCTTTTACAAAGGATAAAGACACAAGCCAATGAAAAAAGATGGGCGGAGAGTGGGTGGAGCTTCAAGTGCATACTCTAATACAGCATGCCTCGCAGAGCAGCGCATGCGGAAATGTACCTTTTTAGGGGTACACTGGTGCAGGGTCACCCTTTTGTCCACGGGTTCAAAAACCAACAAAACAGAGGTCAACACTGAAGCTGGAATTCAAAATAACAATTTTATTAACTTCTCATGAGTGGAACCACGTCCAACAACACTCTCAAGTGTTGCAGGAGGTGGCACCCTGAAGTCACAGAGCACAGGCCTTATATACAGAGTTTGTTGCAGAGTAAGCATGTAGTTACAAATAGAAGGTACAAGCATACACAGGAATAACTACCTACAAACATGGGCAGATGGGAGATCACTTAGTCAGCAAAGTGGGAGGGAGATCAGAACTGCTTACAACAGTAGAAAACAGTTGACAGTTCTATCTTTAGCCAGGTGCATTCTAGCAGCTACAGGCATTTGCTCAGCACATTGCTTTTAGCTCAGTACAGAAGGAGTTAACTAGAGTTGATGACACAAGCAGAATAGAAGGGCAAGCAACAGTGAAGACGGAAGAATTACATAGCTAACAAAATGGATGCACAGCCAAAATGACTGTAGCTTATGCTATCGTAAAATATTACACATTTCCACAGACGACCCTTTTAGCATAAGCTGAGGACATTTTCTTATGCTTTAAAAGGGGTACGATAATCATCATGGGTGTCTATTAACATTAGCTCATTCATTTCCTGTTCCATTGCTAAATGATCATTTACATTTGTAACATTCCGTTTAGTCCATATACATGAGGTACAAGTAGAAATACAAAGGGAACAGAGCATTGGGCCTCATTGAATACATAGGCAACAAGTGAAGAGAATCGCAATAATAAAAATGAGGCCGACAATATTTTCAAACCCCATACAGAAAATATGTTCCAGAACCAAACAGTCCAAGTCCCTGAGTCTTGATGTATCTCAGTAGCTGTTTTGTGTAGTTTGGAAATAGCCAACAGCACATGTCTGATGCAATGTCTAAATAAAAACATTATCTTGATAGACCTTCCGGTGTTCTTCTTTATGAGGGCTAGAGTACCAATGATATGTTATGGGGGGGGGTGGGGGGGTGGAGTAGTACTTATCAAAGTGTGCACAAGATATTTTTCTTGCAGAAAAAACAGTATTCCAAATACGAATATTAAAGCAAGTACAATAATTGTCACAAAAACAATCTTTGTTTTGAGGGACCAGGAGGACCAAACGGGGCCATGGGAATTAGGACGAGGAGCCGCAAAGGGCTGCTCCCCCTCAAAAATGGGACGACCAAAGGGGTACATTGCTAACAAAAAAATACTTGGGGAATTGAAGCCACTGTACAACCAGCCAGAGGGAAGTCTTCTCCCTGTGTCCGTCTGAGCCTCACAGGCAGGCTCTTATCGTTTATCAAGTATTGACTCTCCCACGTGGAGCTGCACAACTTGCAACCCAGAAAAACAATCGCGGAAAAAGTCTTTCTTTCAGGATAGGGCAATCACCCTCAATGGTCCTGTCCAGTGTCTCAGGCAGTGCACCAGTATTTTTCACTCTAATCTAACAGGCACCAGAGACACAGCACCTGTACCCTAAACTCTAGTCCTTCCCTAACTCCTGTGTTGCCCTGCTGGCGCACTGCTCTTTCGTTGGGGCCGCAGATTGTACCTAGTGTGCCCAGGCACCTCCTTATCAGCAAACAAAGGTGCAGACTTGCATTCACTTGGGGACCGGGACTCAGAGGCCTGATGCACAGAAACTGGAGTATCTGAAGCAACCCTTGTTTCAGAGGGGGTCCCCTCAGGCAAAACCTCCTTGCTCTTGTTATCGGTCTGTGCCTCTCTTAGCTAGGCATCAAAAAAAGGAACAAAGCAAGGAATCAGCTCTCCGTCCTGATTTGTGACCCCGTCTTTCACCCAAGAATTATCCGACAGTGGTAGGGGTACACGTTTCTTCCGGCCTTCCACCTTCACCGATGTTATAGTGGCCAGCAACACCTGGGCTGGGTCCCTTCACCTCGGCTCCAGATTAGACTTGCGCTTAGTCCCCTGGTTGGATCTGATATCCTGGCCCCTCTGGCAATGGTTGTAGGGCAGCAGATATCTGTTAGTGAACAGAACGGAAATCTTTAGACAAAACATACAAATAATCATACAAAAGAGGATATTCAATTTCAGAAACGCCCCTATATTATTCATCTGAAGAACCTAAAAAAAAAGGAATTTCAAAACAACTATTCTTTTAACAAACTTGTACTTAATAAGTCATAGAAATCACGATACAGCTTCTACTTTGTGAACCTTCACTATTGTGCAAAACTGCAGACACCTCTAAAATTATTTTCCTTGCATAAGAACAACCATGTTTTGCGCTTATGACCATGCTCTCATATTATAGGTGTAGCGGGAAACTCTAAAACTGTGAATGTAACAGAGATCCATATTACATGAATAACTGATAAATTAAACATAACCTAGTAGGTACATGAATTTTCCAGCAGAACTTGTTTGTGGCAGAGAAGAAAACAAGCAAAGAACATTTTGTTCTTAAAAATGTGTGCTAAGGGCATATGGGCATCTTTCCTAGCATTGTGAACCATATGCATCATACTTTTCACGATCTGGGCCATGTAATATCATATTCAGGGGAGAAACCTATTCACCAGCTCTAGCAAGGGCTGTCAGCTCGATTACATAGACTAACTGATAAGGGACTCGTGATGCCTCTGCGACTTATGTAGTGCTGCAATAACATAAACAACCACCTGGGAATTTGGAACAAAAACCACCAACATATAGTTCCCCTTAAAGGTCAAATAAGGGAACATCAGTCTATTCTACCCATCCTTTCATCCTTATCCAATTCCAATTTCATCAGTTTACAGAAAGGAGGGGTAGTAACATGGCGTATTTATTTATTCATTTTGTTAATTCTAACAATTTACTCAAACAGTATTACTTAATAGCCAATTAGACGTGCACTGGTGAGGTGCTTTGTCTCTATTTATTAAAGAACATATTCGCAGCATCCTGTGAAATGAATGACTAAAACGAGCCCAACCGATTGTCTCATGGCCATTCCTAGACAGCTCAGGCAGGCGAGAGAGAGAGTACACAACAACAAGCTGCCGTGCGTACTTTCCACGCAGAATAGCTCACAATAATACACATAATAGGCACATAAACCAAGAAAAAAGGACACAATGATACATATACCAAGCACAAAAACCAAAAAACACAGTGTGTTACTTAATTTTGCTTATCCTTAATTTGCCCAGGAGCTAGTCTCCTACCCCCTTCGACAGTAGGTAACCTAAGCAGGTGACCTCCTGTCGACAATACTTACCCCTTTGGCAGCTGGGCACGGTCAGACTTGTAGGAGGTAAATAGCTAGGGAAACCACACCAAGGAGGCCATGTCCAATACTATTGGACTGTACCACTTTGTAAATTTTGCTGTACAAGCACATTGAGCTAACTAGAAAACATTAATCCAATGACCAACTACCAATTCCTTTAGCTATTGTGCAGTTTAACATGATGGTGCATTAATGCAAACTTTATTTCATTGCCTCCTCATCTGGCCCTGGCACAGCAACCTTAAATTGAAACCATTATTCTGTATGCATGGCAGAGCTGCTCTCTGTGTCAGGAGCTGTACATGGCCCGCAGACGCTGCTGCCCCTCCTCTCTTATGGCTTCATAGAACCTGCCTGGTCTTTTGCCAAAAATAATAAGCAGAGCCTCCCCTCTCTCTCTACGCTCTGGCCCCCTCCTTCGGAATGTCTTCCAAGGTCGAAGTGCCAGAGAAAGCCTGCCAGAAACAAACCCTCCTTCGTCCGCTCTGGTCTCTCCCCCCTTCTTTTTTATAGAGGGGAGAGCACATTCCTACATGCACTTTTAAACTACGTGTCTTTTTAAGCACAGAGATACACAGCACTGTGTAATTTAAACGCGCATTCTTCTTTACATTTTTCAAAAGTTGCACTTTTCCTATGTCAAAACGAATGTACATTGTTACTAGTATTTCTGATCAAACCATATTTTTATTTATGTATTATTATTTATTCATTCTTCGAAATTTAAAGTGTAATTCTTCCAATGGCATCTGCAGAACACAATGACGACAACAAACCAAATTGAGCTCATTCCAGACATTTTCAAGAAGGGGCCACACACTCATAGCACACAACACAGCTTGCTGAGGCAAGCCATCCTTACACAAAGAGCACAGTCGCTACTCACTCAAACAAGTACTTCACAAGCATCACCACCGGTGTCAGTCCACAAACCTCATAGACACTCAAACACACAATCAAACCACAAATCAACACCAGGACAAAAACAAAAGGCAGCCCACAGACTGCACTCAAACCAAACCAATTGTAAATCATATTTACAAACAAAAGAGCTCTCAAAAGCAGTCCAGAGACTGCACCAAGACAAGTAAACAGCCCAAAGACTGTTCCATGTTCAAGAAGACAGGCTCTAGCCCCAGACCTTTTCCAAAATACGCCGAATTACCAGTTGGTCTGGCAGAGTGTTCGCAAACACTCTGTGTCTTTACCAAATCGTACTTATTCCAGAAGGCATGCCTATTACAGGGGTCCGCAGACCCACCCAAAACAAGATAGGGTAAAACCCCCAAGCCTTTGCAAGAAGAGACCGAATTACCAATTGGCCTGGCGGAACACTCGAGCGCTCCGTATCACCACTTACGAATTTTACTAAATGCAGGCATGTTCTTACAAGTATACCCATTCAAACAAATATCATAAGGAGAAAAATCCCCACATTACCTGCCTTCACTTTTTGCAAAAAATGAATAAAATACCAAACCAAAATCTTGGCCAAGCAAATCAAAAGTGGCACTTCAGTGACCTTACCAAACAGAAGTCTTCAACTCCCACCTGCTGATCTCTGGTCGACCTAATGGTCACTGCAAAAAATACGCCAAAGAAAACCCCAGTTGAGACCGGCCATCACCTGGAGGGTCAAATCGGGAAAACCGGAAAATTCACGTCGGCCTGCAAAGACAAAGGTCTCCTCGTGCAGTGCGCTTCCTCAGTAAGATTTCAATTTTCCATCAAGACCACTCCTTCCGACGGCCGCGTCTCCAATGGGGCCCCACGAGTCGGGCGCCGATTGTGGAAATGTACCTTTTTAGGGGTACACTGGTGCAGGGACACCCTTTTGTCCACGGGTTCAAAAACCAACAAAATAGAGATCAACACTGAAGCTGGAATTCAAAATAACAATTTTATTAACTTCTCATGAGTGGAACCACGTCCAACAACACTCTCAAGTGTTGCAGGAGGTGACACCCTGAAGTCACAGAGCACATGCCTTATATACAGAGTTTGTTGCAGAGTAAGCATGTAGTTACAAATAGAAGGTACAAGCATACACAGGAATAACTACCTACAAACATGGGCAGATGGGAGATCACTTAGTCAGCAAAGTGGGAGGGAGATCAGAACTGCTTACAACAGTAGAAAACAGTTGACAGTTATTTCTTTATCCAGGTGCATTCTAGCAGCTACAGGCCTTTGCTCAGCACATTGCTTTTAGCTCAGTACAGAAGGAGTTAACTAGAGTTGATGACACAAGCAGAATAGAAGGGCAAGCAACAGTGAAGACGGAAGAATTACATAGCTAACAAAATGGATGCCACAGCCAAAATGACTGTAGCTAATGCTAACGTAAAATATTACACATTTCCACACGCTGACCAGGCTCGACCTAAAAACAGGTTATTTAAATAAAATTTTAAAAAGCATGAGTTGAATAATCAAGACCCATTTCTTCGATAGTTTTATATGTGAAAAAAATAGCGGTTCATTGTCTCCCTTTCTGTTTTTAAAAGAATAGAGGATGTATTGTTTATATTTTGATTGGTGTAAACCTCTCAAATGAAATGCAAATATGTACCTTTAGTGCATTATGCTCCTCTTTAGAGATTTGAACTTAGTTTTGAGCCATCTGTCAAAGCCACTCTTGTCTACATATGTAACTCCAAATAGATTTCCTAGTAGCAACTACTTAGTTTACAAGTGTGTGAAATGAAGGCTTTTATATTGCTTTTGTCTACACCAGGGGTCTCCAACCTGTTCTGCAGTAAATTCTGCTTCTGTTCAATTAAAATTATCCTGAGCTACTAATAGTATTAGTGTTTTAATAGTGACCATATCAAATACAACTACATTAGTGGCCTCTCCATGCACGATTATCAGCAGTGGTCACCTCAGTGCATCATTCAGGGTTGCTAGCAGTAATGTAAAAAAGGCTTTAGCAATTTGGAATGCCTCTACATTGGCAATACATAAGAGCCATAGCTGCCATGCCCCTTGGACCAGGGTAATAAAATGAGTATTAAGACTCACAGTGGCCACATAATTTATCACTCATATCAGCCCGTAGAATTGAGTAAACATTTGTTCTCTAAAACAATAATCACATATTATACAAGTACCATAAATACATAAATAAAAGTATCCTAGCACAATCTAGCAGTCAGATTAGCTGCTGTGGCTTTCCTGAAAAATATTCCAGTAGAGATCTCTAGACAACCACCTGGTCTGCTTTGCACACATTTTCAAGGCATCAACTACTATGTTACCCAGGCTCAGAACCTATTTGGTTATTTTGTGATTCAACATATGTTATGGTATTTGACATTTTTTGATCTAATAATTAGTGTCTCGCTTTCATATTTATGTTTTGTCTTTTTTCTAAGTAAAGAATCTCACATTAGTACGCATTCAAAGTGTAAATTATTTACTCTCAGTAAGTTCTTATAGATACTGGTTTAAGGCAGATTCTTCATGCTTGCCCACTCCAACTCTGTTCCTTGATCTACTGCTGTGAGGCACTGATGGGCAGGTGCAGCATAGACACATATCTCCATCTCTGTCACCCTATCTAATGGTAGCACGTGAGACTGGGTTCTACTGATGTATCTTTGGCATCTATCTAACAGTTGAAAATATATTTATGAATTAAGGCATTGCAAAGAAAAAACCCAGTATTCGCGACGACCTTTGTTATAGAAGGAAAGCAACAAATTCATATTAGGCAGATAAGAAAAGAGGATACCAGAAGGATACCACGTAAGCTACATTGAAGGTGTTGGTAATTAAGGAAAATGGCACAATTCAACAGAATAGTTCCTACTGCAAGAGGTTATGTATGCAGAATCCCGTTCGCTGACACAGATACAGGATGGGGTGCACTTGGCAATTAACCTCCTTATATGGTGGTGGCGCCAGTGAAGAGCTTGTCGTTATATGAACAGAGTCCACCGTGGGGCTCTTTGTGTAAAGCTGGAATCCACTTGTGTAAATCAGAGGAAACCCACACTCAATATATTATTTAGAAGCCTAATGGTACGTTCTTATTTGGGTTGCATAAAACAGGCAATGAGACTGAAATCGTTTCTGTTGCTGGTGTGTATTTCCCTCCAGTGCAAATGACAAAGTAAGTCATAAAAATTGCTGACAACAAAGTGCTTACGTGTGTGCATAAACATTAAAATATATATACAAAAGACACCATAAATTCTCCTTGGTTCTTAAGCCAAGTTGTTCAAATATACATGTCCGTATAACATAGCACAATGCGGATTACAAAGAATCAAGGAACCAAAGGAGATGCATGTTGACGTTTCGACCTCTTTTAACCCCTTCGCTGCTAGGCCTTTTCCCCCCCTGTGCTAAGCCTTTTTTTGGCTATTTGGGGTAGTTCACGCTTAGGCCCCTGTAACTTTTTGACCACATAAGGTATCCACGCCAAATTTGCGTCCTTTTTTTCCAACATCATGGGGATTCTAAAGGTACCCAGGGTTTGTGGATTCCCTTAGAGGGGACCCAGAAATTAGCCAAAATACAGGTACATTTGGTTTTTTTTTTGTAAAAATGGGAAAAAGGGCTACAGATGAAAGCATCTGGTTTTTCCCTGCAAATGGTATCAAAAAGGGGTTGTGCTGCTGAAATCACCATCTTTCTAGCTTTCAGGGACAAGCAGACTTTTGTCAGAAAACCAACATTTTTTACACAGTTTGGCATTTTTCTCGGACATAGCCAATTTTTGCTATTTTTTGTGCTTTCAACCTCTTTCCAGTTAATGGTAGAAACGGGTATGAAAGCAATAATGGATCCTGGAAAGCTATACATTTTAGAAAAGTAGACAAAATTCTGAATTCAGCAAGGGGTCATTTGTGTAGATCCATCAAGGTTTCTTTATAAAAACTAACCGTTGAATATAGGAAAAATTGAAAATTAGTTGAAAAAAACAGCCATTTGTGCCAACGTTTTCACCTGTAACTTCTCTAATTGTGACAGCTGTTTGAAAGCAATATACCGTTACGTTTTTTAGACCTTTCTGGTTGTGGGGATATATAGGACTTGTAGGTTCACCAAGAACCCGACGAACCCAGAGCCAATAACTGAGCAGCGTCTTGCAATGGTTTTTCATTATGTTCCGGGTATATAGCAATTAATTTGGGAAAATATATACATGGAAAAATCGGTATGAAAGACACCTATGTATTTCTGAAATTGGAACAAAATATAGAGTTTAGAAACAGTAGATATTTGCACATTTCCGAAATTGTGAGGACCCATACTAGCATGAGACTTATAGGTCATTTTTCAAAATGACTTCTTTTTACACATTGTCTTTCATTTGGAAGGCAGAAATGCATCGAAAGTCAATAGGTAATAACAGTTGCTCTACAATTCTGTGTTACCCTAAGTCTCCCGATAAAAATGGTACCTCACTTGTGTGGGTAGGCCTAGTGCCTGCTACAGGAAACAGTCCAAAACCCAGAATCCCTTGCAAACCTCAAAATTTGTCAAAAACCCACATTTTCCTCACATTTCTGTGGTGGAAAGTTCTGGAATCTGCGTGGATCCACATAATTCCACCCACCCCGTGTTCCCCAAAGTCTTCCGAGAAAAACAGTACCTCACTTGTGTGGGTAGGCCTAGTCCCCGCGACAGAAAACGGCCCAAAGCGCAATGTGGACACACCACATTTTCACAGTGAAAACTGACCCCTTTTTTGCAAAGTGCCTTGCTGTAGATTTTTAACCCTAGCTCTGCCGGCACCTAGGGAAACCTAGCAAACCTATACATTTTTGAAAACTAGACACCCAGGGGAATCCAGGATGGGGTGACTTGACTGGCTCTCACCAGGTTCTGTTACCCAGAATCCCTTGCAAACCTCAACAATTGTCCAAAAAAACACATTTTCCTCACATTTCTGTGGTGGAAAGTTCTGGAATCGGCGTGGATCCACAAAATTCCACCCACCCCGCGTTCCCCAAAGTCTTCTGAGAAAAATGGTACCTCACTTGTGTGGGTAGTCCTAGTGCCCGCGACAGGAAACGGCCCAAAACGCAACGTGGACACACCACATTTTCACAGTGAAAAATGACCCTTTTTTTGCAAAGTGCCTAGGTGTAGATTTTGAACCCTAGCTCTGCCAGCACCTAGGGAAACCTAGCAAACCTATACATTTTTGAAAAGTAGACACCCAGGGGAATCCAGGATGGGGTGACTTGACTGGCTCTCACCAGGTTCTGTTACCCAGAATCCCTTACAAATCTCAAAATTTGTCAAACAAACCACATTTTCCTCACATTTCTGTGGTGGAAAGTTCTGGAATCTGCGTGGATCCACAAAATTCCAGCCACCCCGCGTTCCCCAAAGTCTTCAGAGAAAAATGATACCTCACTTGTGTGGGTAGGCCTAGTGCCCGCGACAGGAAACGGCCCAAAACGCAACGTGGACACACCACATTTTCACAGTGAAAACTGATCCTTTTTTTGCAAAGTGCCCAGCTGTAGATTTTTAACCCTAGCTCTGCCGGCACCTAGGGAAACCTACCAAACCCACACATTTCTGAAAACTAGACACCTGGGGGATTCCAGGGAGGTATGGCTTGCGTGGATCCACCAACGTTTTCTTACCCAGAATCCCCTGCAAACCTCAAATTTAGCTGAAAAAAAATCACTTTTTCCACACATTTTTGTGTGGGAAAGTTGTGGCATCACCGTGCTGACACAAATTTCCTACCACCCAGCGTTCCCCCAGGTCTCCCGATAAAAATGGTGCCTCACTCGTGTGGGAGGCCCAAGTACCCGCGACAGGCAAGGGCCCAAAACGTATTGAGGCGACATCAAAATTGCCTATCACAAAACGACCTGGTTTTGCAAAGGGGGTCACCAGGGTTTTTGGCCCCGTGCTCGGCGGCCAGCAAGGGAAGCCTACCAAACCCACACATTTCTGAAAACTAGACACCCGGGGGATTCCAGGGAGGTATGGCTTGCTTGGATCCCCCAACATTTTCTTACCCAGAATCTCCTGCAAACCTCAAATTTAGCTGAAAAAATCACTTTTTCCACACATTTTTGTGTAGGAAAGTTGTGGGATCACCGGGCTGACACAAATTTCCTACCACCCAGCGTGCCCCTAGGTCTCCCGATAAAAATGGTTCCTCACTCGTGTGGGAGACCCAATTTCCCACGACAGGTAAGGGCCCAAAACGTATTGATGCGACATCAAAATTGCCTACCACAAAACGACCTGGTTTTGCAAGGGGCGTCACCTGGGTTTTTGGCCCCGTGCTCGGCGGACAGCTAGGGAAACCTAGCAAACCCACACATTTCTGAAAACTAGACACTTGGGGGATTCCAGGAGGTATGGCTTGCGTGGATCCCCCAATGTTTTCTTACCCAGAATCCCCTGCAAACCTGAAATTTAGCTGAAAAAATCACTTTTTCCACACATTTTTGTGTGGCAAAGTTGTGGCATCACCGGGCTGACACAAATTTCCTACCAGCCAGTGTTCCCCCAGGTCTCCCGATAAAAATGGTGCCTCACTCGTGTGGGAGGCCCAAGTACACGCGACAGGCGGGGGGAAGTTTGCGCCGATATGGCCCCAAGGGGGGCAGAAAGACTGTGGCTATTTTTTTGGGGGGTGGGGGCATTGTTATGCCCATTCTGGGCAGCCCCCACCCCCATGCATAAAAAAAGCCAGCGTAATCGCTGGTGCCTAGTAGGCTTTCTGCCCCCCCCCCCCGGGGGGCAGATCAGGGGCCACTGCCCCCATCTGCCCCACGGGGGGCAGAAAGACTGGAATTTCTCTGGGGGGGGGGGGGGGTATTGTCATGCCCATTTTGGGCAGCTCCCACCCCTACACGAATAAAAAAAAAAAATCCCCGGGTTCTAGTGGGCTTTTTACGGTGGGGCAGAAATATCAATTTGCGACCACTAAGCGGACAAGAAAGGCCATTTCGAGGGGAGGAAGAGGAAGAGGCAGAGGAAAAACCGCAGATCCTGGAGAACAGCCCATGAAGAAAACTAATATGAAGAACAAGTGATTGATAACAATATCAGTATAATTAACCTGTCTGACCTAGCATTAAATGAAGAGGAAACTAAAATTTTATCTCGTGGTTTTTCCTATTGTGCCCCTGAAGACATAGACTATTTTCAAACTCGAATTGACTGTTTTAAATTCACACGCAAGCTGAGATTGGCAAAATATTTTTCTGTATGTATGACAACTAATACAAGGTCAGTCAGTCAGTCAAAGAAGCTTTATTCTGACTTCTTTTTTACACATTGTCTTTCATTTGGAAGGCAGAAATGCATCGAAAGTCAATAGGTAATAACAGTTGCTCTACAATTCTGTGTTACCCTAAGTCTCCCGATAAAAATGGTACCTCACTTGTGTGGGTAGGCCTAGTGCCTGCTACAGGAAACAGTCCAAAACCCAGAATCCCTTGCAAACCTCAAAATTTGTCAAAAAACCCACATTTTCCTCACATTTCTGTGGTGGAAAGTTCTGGAATCTGCGTGGATCCACATAATTCCACCCACCCCGTGTTCCCCAAAGTCTTCCGAGAAAAACAGTACCTCACTTGTGTGGGTAGGCCTAGTCCCCGCGACAGAAAACGGCCCAAAGCGCAACGTGGACACACCACATTTTCACAGTGAAAACTGACCCCTTTTTGCAAAGTGCCTTGCTGTAGATTTTTAACCCTAGCTCTGCCGGCACCTAGGGAAACCTAGCAAACCTATACATTTTTGAAAACTAGACACCCAGGGGAATCCAGGATGGGGTGACTTGACTGGCTCTCACCAGGTTCTGTTACCCAGAATCCCTTGCAAACCTCAACAATTGTCCAAAAAACACATTTTCCTCACATTTCTGTGGTGGAAAGTTCTGGAATCGGCGTGGATCCACAAAATTCCACCCACCCCGCGTTCCCCAAAGTCTTCTGAGAAAAATGGTACCTCACTTGTGTGGGTAGTCCTAGTGCCCGCGACAGGAAACGGCCCAAAACGCAACGTGGACACACCACATTTTCACAGTGAAAAATGACCCTTTTTTGCAAAGTGCCTAGGTGTAGATTTTGAACCCTAGCTCTGCCAGCACCTAGGGAAACCTAGCAAACCTATACATTTTTGAAAAGTAGACACCCAGGGGAATCCAGGATGGGGTGACTTGACTGGCTCTCACCAGGTTCTGTTACCCAGAATCCCTTACAAATCTCAAAATTTGTCAAACAAACCACATTTTCCTCACATTTCTGTGGTGGAAAGTTCTGGAATCTGCGTGGATCCACAAAATTCCAGCCACCCCGCGTTCCCCAAAGTCTTCAGAGAAAAATGATACCTCACTTGTGTGGGTAGGCCTAGTGCCCGCGACAGGAAACGGCCCAAAACGCAACGTGGACACACCACATTTTCACAGTGAAAACTGATCCTTTTTTGCAAAGTGCCCAGCTGTAGATTTTTAACCCTAGCTCTGCCGGCACCTAGGGAAACCTACCAAACCCACACATTTCTGAAAACTAGACACCTGGGGGATTCCAGGGAGGTATGGCTTGCGTGGATCCACCAACGTTTTCTTACCCAGAATCCCCTGCAAACCTCAAATTTAGCTGAAAAAAAATCACTTTTTCCACACATTTTTGTGTGGGAAAGTTGTGGCATCACCGTGCTGACACAAATTTCCTACCACCCAGCGTTCCCCCAGGGCTCCCGATAAAAATGGTGCCTCACTCGTGTGGGAGGCCCAAGTACCCGTGACAGGCAAGGGCCCAAAACGTATTGAGGCGACATCAAAATTGCCTATCACAAAACGACCTGGTTTTGCAAAGGGGGTCACCTGGGTTTTTGGCCCCTTGCTCGGCGGCCAGCTAGGGAAACCTACCAAACCCACACATTTCTGAAAACTAGACACCCGGGGATTCCAGGGAGGTATGGCTTGCTTGGATCCCCCAACATCTTCTTACCCAGAATCCCCTGCAAATCTCAAATTTAGCTGAAAAAATCACTTTTTCCACACATTTTTGTGTGGGAAAGTTGTGGCATCACCGGGCTGACACAAATTTCCTACCACCCAGCGTGCCCCTAGGTCTCCCGATAAAAATGGTTCCTCACTCGTGTGGGAGACCCAATTTCCCACGACAGGTAAGGGCCCAAAACGTATTGATGCGACATCAAAATTGCCTACCACAAAACGACCTGGTTTTGCAAGGGGGCGTCACCTGGGTTTTTGGCCCCGTGCTCGGCGGACAGCTAGGGAAACCTAGCAAACCCACACATTTCTGAAAACTAGACACTTGGGGGATTCCAGGGAGGTATGGCTTGCGTGGATCCCCCAATGTTTTCTTACCCAGAATCCCCTGCAAACCTGAAATTTAGCTGAAAAAATCACTTTTTCCACACATTTTTGTGTGGCAAAGTTGTGGCATCACCGGGCTGACACAAATTTCCTACCAGCCAGTGTTCCCCCAGGTCTCCCGATAAAAATGGTGCCTCACTCGTGTGGGAGGCCCAAGTACACGCGACAGGCGGGGGAAGTTTGCGCCGATATGGCCCCAAGGGGGCAGAAAGACTGTGGCTATTTTTTTGGGGGTGGGGGCATTGTTATGCCCATTCTGGGCAGCCCCCACCCCATGCATAAAAAAAGCCAGCGTAATCGCTGGTGCCTAGTAGGCTTTCTGCCCCCCCCCCCGGGGGGCAGATCAGGGGCCACTGCCCCCATCTGCCCCACGGGGGGCAGAAAGACTGGAATTTCTCTGGGGGGGGGGGGTATTGTCATGCCCATTTTGGGCAGCTCCCACCCCTACACGAATAAAAAAAAAAAATCCCCGGGTTCTAGTGGGCTTTTTACGGTGGGGCAGAAATATCAATTTGCGACCACTAAGCGGACAAGAAAGGCCATTTCGAGGGGGAGGAAGAGGAAGAGGCAGAGGAAAAACCGCAGATCCTGGAGAACAGCCCATGAAGAAAACTAATATGAAGAACAAGTGATTGATAACAATATCAGTATAATTAACCTGTCTGACCTAGCATTAAATGAAGAGGAAACTAAAATTTTATCTCGTGGTTTTTCCTATTGTGCCCCTGAAGACATAGACTATTTTCAAACTCGAATTGACTGTTTTAAATTCACACGCAAGCTGAGATTGGCAAAATATTTTTCTGTATGTATGACAACTAATACAAGGTCAGTCAGTCAGTCAAAGAAGCTTTATTTCGACCATGAAGGCCATAAAAGCACACAAAAAACAATACAGTACATTTTAGCTAAAAAGGACAATACAATATATCATCATAAAAGCTATATACATTATTTCTGTGTTTTAAAGTTAAAACACTTCAAATGTGCAAGTTTTTAATACATTCTTGGATTGGCTCCCTCGTGCCTGCTCATAATTCTAAGGCTGGATATAGTACGATGTACAACAAAATTTATAATATCTACGTTAGATACAAGAGGGAGTAGAATGGTACATATATATAGCAATGATTAGTTCATTAATAGATAAAACTCCTATCAGTTGCTAAAAACTTTGACTTTATCTAATGGATATTTGTAAAAAAACAGTTAAAAAATCCGAATTAAAACCACTATAATTACATAATTAAAACACCTGGGGAGAGGGTTAATTACAATGGGGATGATCATACAGTACATATGTGCAGACCGCGTTAGTCCCGCTGATGCATAGCATGGCATAGGTAAGATTGCCGTGGAACTAAGAGTTTCCTAAGAGGGTTTTCTTTAGAATAGCTCTGCGGGTGCACCACATAGAGTATAAGAACCGGGAGATGGAAAACACAATAAGTGTGTCGGTTTCATACTTGAAGAGCCTGAACACCTCTGTGCAGTGTCTAATCCCCATATTTCTACACAATTGTATCAACCACCGAGACCTTGACTTTCCATAGGCAGGGCAAAAGAAGAGGACTTGCATTTCGGTTTCCTCAGCTCGGTCACACCCTGGGCAGTCTAGTGTGTGAGCGCCCTGCCATTTATTAGTAAATGCTCGAAGCGGGAGTGCCCCATGTCTGAATTGGAGAAAGAGTTTCTTTGCTAGAAGCGGTTGGATATAATTCAAAGCCGTTTCCAGCCTGTATTGCTGCTTCATTTCCAGAAACTTAGAAGTTAAACAACCGGGCTTAATCCCCCGCCATAGTAGGGCCAATTTGAGTTCTCTATAGGAATCACGTAGTGCCATTCTAGAGATCGTAGGGCAGATCTCTTCTGGGGTTGTCCACATGTTTACCCTCCCTATGGCCTTGCAAGTGTACCTGATATAAGCTAGCCAAGGGAGTTTCCCTGCACCTTGAAGGCTCATAACATCCTTCAACTCCTCTTTGTAGTCAGCTAATTCGGGTGTACTCCAAAGGCATCGCCAGTATAAGAGGGGTCTAGAAGAGGCTACATCTACTATAGGGCAAATCCCTAGTTCCATCCTGAGCGGTGTTAGTGGAGAGCTCATAGGAAGGCCCAGCAATTGCCTAAGAAACAGGTTCTCTGATATTGATAGGGAAGTGGATGGGCAGTGGCCCCATAATTCTGCCCCATACAGTGACGCTCCCCTGGCCTGTGTCTTGTAGATTTCTGCCACAGGACCTATCACTTTGTGCGTGCAGCTCTTATAAACTTTTATGATACCTCCCGTGGACTGGGTCAGATTTAGACTGGCTTTCTTTATTTTTGTCCCCCATTCCATTTTTTCAGTTAGTGAGATCCCTAAATAGTCATAAATGGACACCCTCTCTAGGGCCCTTCCATCTAATCTGGGGTATGGGCAATTCTTGGTGTTAGCATTGAAAACCATATACTTGGTTTTTTGAAGATTGATCTCCAGTCCCCGATTTTTGCAGAAAGTGCTGAATACATCAAGGACCCTCTGCATGCCCATGGGAGATTTCGAAAGTAAAAGCGTATCATCCGCAAACATAAGAGCTGGAATTTTGCGGTTCGCCAACTTAGGTGAGTCAATATCTTTCCCATCCATCAGAATTTCAATTAGGCTATTTAAAAAAAGGGAGAAGAGTGTCGGGGCCAGAACACATCCCTGTCGCACCCCTTTCTCAACAGGGAAAGGGGCAGAGAGTTCACCATTTTTGCCATATCTTATTCGCGCGTAGTTGTCTTGGTGAAGGCGTTTCAACTGGTGGCAGAGATATACTGGAACTCCCAGATCAAGAAGTATACCCCACAGTTGGTCTCGCTGCACCAAGTCAAAAGCGGATTTAAGATCCACGAATGTGAGGTAGAGGCTGCCACCCTCTGGGACCACGGTTTTGCAGTGGATAAGTTGTAATCTAAAGATCTGGTTTATGGTGGAGATCTTGGCCCTAAACCCTGCTTGAAGGGGTGTTAATACATTATTCTCTTCTATCCAAGATTGCAAGCGCCCCAAGAGTACTAATACAAGGCAAGTTGAGGCATTGACAGATACCACTGGATTACAGGTCTCAGATATTGATCTTTTGAGAGACTTGGATGTTTTGGAGAGAGGGGAAGGGCAAGAGGTAACAGATGACACCTTACTTAGGGATCAGGGTCTGAGTGTATATGGTAGACCCAGCACTCCTTTTAAGCCACGATCCACTTTTCTTCCCATGGTTCCTAAAGATTCCATTGACAGATTCACGGAATTAGTGGTACACGATTTGAAACAGTTACATGAGGTACAACAGGCCAAAATCCCTACATCAGCTGCAGATTCAGGATATAGAAATCTAGTGAAAAACTGCAATCAAGGCCACATGTGGTAGTAAGGCAAGTGGACAAGGGAGGGAACATTGTCCTTTGGCCGCTTGCTATGTATCAATCCGAGGCCATGTCACAACTCAGGGACAGACAATGTTACCAGAAGGTGGGCAAGGAAGTACTATCTGATACCACGGCTAGGTTTCATTCAGAGTTGGCCCAATGGAAATCGAAGGGTCTCATTTCACAGGCTGAGTACAGATTTCTCAAAGTTGATACGCCAGTCACTCCGGTGTTGTACCTAATACCAAAAGTACACAAAAATGTAAATGTTCCACCTGGTCGTCCGATTATATCGGCAATAGGAAGTTTATTTGAAAATACTTCCAGGTTTTTAGATTTTTTCCTGCAAGATTTTGTAAGAAACCTGTCATCATATACAAAGGACACGTGGGATTTCCTCAAAAAGATCTATGGCATCAGTTGGGAGAAGGGTTTTACTATGCTGACCTTAGATGTCTCGTCGCTGTACACCAGCATCTCACATGCGGATGGCATAAGGGCGTTGCAGTACTATCTGAGCACACGACCAGTAACCTTGCTTCGACACACTCAGATGCTGATGGATAAGTTACAATGGTGCCTGAAGAATAACATCTTTCTGTTTGGCAAAGATCTGTATCAGCAGATCAGGGGAACTGCGATGGGCACCTGTTTCGCCCCCAGCTATGCCAATTTGCATATGGGCTGGTGGGAGGAACATGTGCTCACTACACAGTTTGCCAAAGAAATGTCTGACAATGTGGTTTTATGGACCCGCTATATTGATGACTTGTTCATCATTTGGCGAGGCGATGTAATCTCGGCAGAGGCTTTTGTCAAGAAGCTCAACCTCAATGACCTAAATTTATATTTTACATCCTATGCGAGTGAGGAAGAAGTACAGTTCTTAGACCTCACGGTGTCCATAGAAAATGGGGAGATGAATACCAAGACTTACAGGAAAGATACTGCGGGAAATACAGTACTGCATGCCCGAAGCTTCCATCCCCCTAAGCTAATCAACAGCATTCCATACGCTGAAAATTTGCGCATGAGGCGCAACTGCAGCCGTCCAAACCAACTGTCAAGCTCAAAATGGGCTCACTAAACGATTTGAGCAAAGAGGTTATAGTAAAACAGTGTTAGACTCAGCTAGAAAGAAAGCCAATTCCAAATCAAGGGAACAACTAATCTTTGGGAATGTATTAGACATGAAGGCTTCTAATGTACATGCAGAGTCCAAATTTCGCTTCATCACGGGATACAATAGACAACATCGTGATATTAGAGCCATTATGCAGAAGCACTGGCATGTGCTAAGACGTGATCCCTTTCTTAGCAAAGATTGGATAAAGGGCCCTTATAACCTTTCGCAGAGCGAAGACATTGCGCCAGGAGGTAGTGACAAACAGTCCAGGCATTAATCCATCAACAACATGGCTAAGTGGCAGTAAAGGATTCAGGAGATGCCCTAAGTGTAAGGCCTGTAAAATTGGAGAAAATACCACAGAGGTTCCCCTGCCATTCACTGAAAGAAAGTGGAGAATTATGAAGTCTTTGAATTGCAGGAGCCAGTATGTGGTATACGCCCTCAGGTGTACCTGTCAAAAACTATATATAGGTAGCACTATCTTACCAGTTTACCAACGTATCCTACAGCACCTACGAGCCATTAACAACAGGGATCGAACATATCCAGTGGCTCGACACTTTGAGCAACACCATGGCAGTAAAGTGGAAGATCTAGTATATTTTGTACTGGATCAAGTTCCCCAGCGATTGCGAGGTGGCAACAGGGAAAGGTGTCTGAGGCAATTAGAGTCAGGTACATTTTGAGATTTAACACTAAAATTCCCAATGGCCATAATACAGAAGAGGATTTACATGTTCACCTGTGAAGAGTCATTTTAGTCATTTTTTGCTTGAAATAGTTGAAGGTTTGAGTGTAATCCTAGTTTCTGTATCTCAATTTCAATTGAAGTCCAATATGAATCATACCTGTATGGTGTTTTATATAGATTTCTGTATAATGGATAATTAAATATCTGAATTTTTGTACCACCGACTCCCTTGAACATGTGGATTAGATACCCACATTTTAGTTTTCACTGCACATTATTTATTTTAAATTGCTTACTTTGGAATAAGTGACTCTACTTTGTTGCTATAAATAAGAAAAGAACTTGGGTCCGTTACATTTGAGATAAACTCAATTGAATAAAAAGAGAAATAAGGACAAGAAGATAAAAAGAAAACATGTGAATTGCAGCACTTTATGATTAAGATTAAGCGCATTTTGCACATTGTATGTAGTCACTTTAGTCTGTAGGGAGGGAATGCATATGTCACTTTACATAGAGGAACTAATTTAAGATGTGGTCTTTACATCATGTAGAAAAGTTGGGCACTGGCCCTTGATTACTATTGTCAATGCTGGCATAGTTGCCATGCCTCAGATATTGATCTATAAGGCAAACAATTCGGGCACTGGCTCTTAATGACTGTTGACATTAGTACAGCTGCTATATCTTAATTGTGGACCTACAAGGTATCAGTAGAATGTATTTGTAATTATATTTGCAATAGTATGTTACATGGGAGTTACATAGTTTATAAACAAAGGCAACTTGATACTTTGTAATAATGTAACAATGCGAACTTTACATATGGCGAAAGCCTCGTGTCCCTCCAACAGAAAATTGCACTTGTCACTTTAAACGTCTGAAACATGCACTGTCACTTTAAGGATGTTGAAACTTTATTGGTATAAAAAATACGAAAAAAGGCTACAACCTCAGGTTTGACAAAGACCACTTGGCGGTTGAAACTCGTTACCTGGTTGAGAGGTGGTCACAATAAAGAAACTTAAATCAGCTAACCTGAGCGTGCTGGAGTCTGTTCGAATGCAGTAACAGGCACTTGGAGTGATATATATATATATATATATATCTCCTACTGGCGGTAGCCAGTAGGTAGTTATAGTTAGAACCTTGTTTCCATAGGAAAAGCGTTTTTTGATTTGCCAATAACTTTGGCGCCGTTTGACGAATCTTCACGAAATTTCAAAACTAATTGTTGACTCAGGTCAGCTCCTGTGTTGAACATTTCGGGGTGATTCGTCGAGTGGGGGACTGAGAAAAAAGGGGGGTCCCAAAACGTGTTTTCTCCATGTTAATTTCCAAAGGGAACTTTATACACGGCTACAGCCTGAACTGCTGAACGGAATTACACCAAATTTGGCAGAGAGAAAGCTCTTGGTCTTGGTTTTTAAAATGGTGTAAATCCGTTCAGTAGTTTTTGAAATATTTAAAGATTTACAGATATCGATATTTGAGAATTGTGAGATCTGATTGGCTGAGCCCTCCCGAGCACGAGCTTGCCTCTGATTGGCTGCCAACACTTCAAACCAGGAAATGTTGGCAGCCATCTTGTGACTCGGTACCGAGGGAGAAGGAATAAGGTGAGAGAGACATTAAAAAAGAAGAAAATGGGGCAGGGTAAAAACACCCTGACCCCCTAGGCCTGGTCAGGGGGTCCCACAGAGACCCCCAGGGTAAAAAAAAGCATCCCCGGGGGCCGCCACCTCCCCGGGGCTTTATTATTTATGCGTGGGGGGGCCTCGCGGGCCCCCCCAAGCTCCGGGGACCGCCACCTCCCCGGGGCTTTCATTGAAAAATGCGTGGGGGGGGGGCTCCTGGCCCCCCTCCCCGGGGCATTGGTAATTATTTGCGGGGGGCCTCGCGGGGCCCCCCCAAGCCCCGGGGACTGCCACCTCCCCGGGGCTTAAATATAAAGGAAGTGTGGGGGGGGGGCTCCTGCCCCTCCCCACACTGCCCCGGGGACCACCACCTCCCCGGGGCAAACTTTCTTTAAATACGGGGGTCCGTTGCGGACCCCCGGCCCCGGGGACCACCACCTCCCCGGGGCTATATATACGTTGAGAGGGGGGCCGCGCGGCCCCCCTCCTGGAGCCCTTCATGGCCCTGGGGACCGCCACCCCCCAGGGCCGGCTCCTGCAATGTCCCGGGGTGCACACCCACGGGACATTGCCGTTTGCAATGGCAGGGCGGGAGCACGGCTCCTGCCCTGTCATTGCAAACTCTGCTTCACTTCATGGAAGCGAGAGCAGAAAACCTGCTCTCGCTTCCATGAAGCGAAGCAGAATTGCTTTTGGACAAAGGGCGCTGCATGTTAGCAGCTTCCCTTGTCCAAAAGCAATGCCTGCTCCCGCAGGAGGCGGGGAGCCGGCTGGGACCGCGGGGGCATTGGGGCTCCCCCCGCGGTCCCCAACATAAGGGCCGGCCCCGGGGGATGGGGTCCCCGGGGCCAGAAGTGGCCCAGGGGAGGGGGGGGCCACGCGGCCCCCCTCCAAAAAAAAACCCAACAAGGCTGGCCAGGCCCCAGGGGATGGGGTCCCCGGGGCCGTAATTGGCCTCAGGAGGGTGGCCATGTGGCCCCCCCTCCAAGAAATTCTTTAAAAAAAAGTAAAGGCTGGCCAGGCCCCAAGGGATGGGGTCCCCGGGGCCCCCCTCCCATAAGATAAAAAAATAAAGAGACCGGCAACTCGCCGAAGGCCCCGCCCCCTCCCTGCATGATTCTGCAAACGCGCCTCCTGGCGCGCACTGCGTTGGGGGATTAATTCCCCGTTGCTAGTGAGGGTCCCTGGGGCCAACTAGGCCACCAGAAACCTCCAATAAGCCCAACACAGTGGGATTGCTGAGAGGTTGTACGAGGACACGCCCCTTTTTACACCACTCTGCAAACGCTCCTCTTGGCGCACTGCTGGTGGGGTGATGAAGTCCCCTTGTGTCCTGAGGACCTCAGGACTGAAGTGGACTTCATCCCCCAAGCAGCAGTGCGCCAGGAGGCGTGTTTGCAGAGTGGTGTAAAAAGGTGGCGTGGCCTAGTACCACTCTCAGCAATCCAGCTGTGTGGGGCTTACTGGAGGCGCCTGGTGGGCTAGTTCGCCCCCAGGGACGACCCTCAGAATTCAAGGGGACTTAATCCCCCAACTTAGAACACGCCAAGAGGCGTGTTTTCATAGTGGTGGAGAAAGGGGGTGTGGCCTGTTAAAAACCTTTGAAATTCACTGATAAAACCATAGGTTTCAGGGACGTTATAGTTAGAAATTAGCATTTAAAAAACCTTAGAAATTCACTGAAAAAACCATAGGTTTCAGGGACGTTCTAGTTAGGAATTAGAATTTAAAAAACCTTTGAAATTCACTGAAAAAACCATAGGTTTCAGGGACGTTATAGTTAGAAATTAACATTTAAAAAACCTTAGAAATTCACTGAAAAAACCACAGGTTTCAGGGACGTTCTAATTAGTTGGACATTTCACTCGTACAAAACCAGAGAAATTCGCCCATTATAGTTCATGACGACTCAGGCACTTATTAATTGATGAAGTATGGCATTGGTGGTGACATAATTATGTTATTTGTCAGGGAGTCTAACCCTTGTTGAGTAAATTATGGACACACTCATACCACTGGATTATGGAGGAAACATAGAACACCAACATTGTATTTTAATTCTTTAACATTACCACGGTATGTTGTTTCGAGAATGAAGGTCGAGTTTCAGGCCCAAAATGGTGGCCACAGTTAGTGGTCTAGTGGTTGGTGACACCACAGGAGATAAGAAGCAGCTTCTGCCGTTCCCTACCAAACTGCACGAGTAAATCGGCAGACTCCGGCAAAGTCTGCCTACCATCGCGTACCTAACTAATGTAAGTTCACCAGCCCGACGGTGGCGGCTGTCTCCTCATGTTTACGATTGGCAAGCACTATAATATTTGTTATTTATTGTTTAGAGGTTCTCGCAATAGATCGGACAGACGGTGCAATAATTCGATGGTATTTGAAGTGACTATTGGCATTGAGAAGTAAGTGTGGCATGATGTTGTAAGCTTGACCCGCTCACGAGTAATGCATGGCGTGTGGACAAGACGCCATGCATAGTTTAAGTCCAAGCGGCGTAATACGGATAGAATGGTTTGAGAACCGCAGCACGCTTCCGCGCAAATACAAGTATGCATGACATTCGCGGTTGACTTTTAAGGGACATACAACGCTTGCTTCACTCATTAGAGGCTGATACAGCCTTCCTCGCCACAAGTTTGCATACGTACGTAACCAAGCTTTGCAAATATGTAGCACTATTTACACTATACAAGAGCATAGGACATGCACTTGTAACCCCTATGGGCCTCCCCACCCCCGAAACAATTGACCTAAATGTCAGTGTTCTCCGCCCTCACTGTAGACTTCCTTAGTAGCACATGACATGAGTATGCAACCATTTGCTTTAATAAGAGCATGATTGAGTCATTCCACTCTCCACCAAGCTAGCGTACTACCCTGCGGTGAGACACACTATGTGTTCCTTACATGGGATGAAACACAACCGTTCACCTTCTGACAGCTGTTTATGAAAACACGCACGGCTGATTGTTTAGACACCTATGTCACTCCCAAAATAACAATACAGATTGGGGCCATTGTGTGATGCATATGTTTTGCACTCATGCTTAGAAAACGCATAGAATAACACAGAACTCATCCTTTATTCACAAAGGTATGAGGCTATGCCCGAGTGTTTGGGTAGTTCTATTTATGATGGTATTAAATACAGGATTACTTCCGTGGATATATATTTTTCAGATATCTACACTCCAGAGTGGATTCTGTGGACTTGTGTGGCATTCAGTGGAAGTGCGTTTGAAATAGGAGAATCTCTCTCCCACAGGCAATGAGGTCACCCTGTTGATAGACTTCCAGCAGTTCTGAAGTGGACATCCAGAAATATTGTTGATCCGCACATACCCCCACCTTATTATATTATTGGTGAGTCTATTTAGAACGCACACATCATATAATACGCAGGCAGATGTGTTTCCAATGCAGACTGATAATTGGTCTGGTTTCTTTCTCCCGACATATATGCAGATATTGAGCCAGTCGACTTTGCCCTGAGGAGACCCTTTTACTTACAAGTGGTTGAAGCGTCAACATACATCTCCTTTGGTTATTTGTAATCCGCATTGCGCTGTTATACGCACATGTATATTGAACAACTTGGCTTAAGAACCAAGGATAATTTATGGTGTCTTTTGTATATCTATTTGTTTATGCACACACATAAGCACTGCGTCATCTGCGCTTTTTATGTGTTGCATTGTCATTTGCATTTGTATTAGAGGAAAATGCACACCAGCAACATAAACTATTTCAGTTTCATTGTCTAGCTTATGCAACTCTAATGAGAACTTACCATTAGGCTGCTAAATAATACATTGAGTGTGGGTTACCTCTGATTTACAATAGAGGATTCCAGCTTGACAGGAAGAGCTCCACGGTGAACTCAGTACATATAACGTATACTGACCCTGGTCCCCATGGGCACAGAGGGTTGTCCTTGTGATATTATACAAGTGAAGAGCTTCTCAGCACTTAAAATGGCAGACAATTTAGAAATGTTGCACCTTTAAACAAGTGAATGCAGGTGTTTATTTCAACAAATCAAATTGAAATGAAAAGTTTTCTTCCAATCTCTGTGGCCCTTGGTAAATCCTGTGATTGTTCAAATTTGTGCAAATGTAATGTCTAGTGATTATCGGAAAACAAGATTTTAGACCTATCCTCCAAACACAACAGTAAAAGAATGTGATAAAAAGATGGCAGTTTAATAAAACCGTAGGAACTCACAAACTGATTTAGAAACTAAAAAATGATTATCAAACAAAATATACTTACTCAGTAGCACAACTTGAAATTTATAAACCATACAATACAAAATTACAAACACTATAACACAAAGGAAAATTAAAAGTACTTGCCAGTATCTAAATTGGCTCACAACTTAAAATAATTGAAAGTAATGTCACCTTATTTGGAAAACACTATAACAGGTAAAGGTCATGCGGCCTCCCTCCTGGGCAGTTTATAACATATGTAAGTGTTACGCGTTCTTTGTGGTAGTTGTATCTGAAAGAGACACGTTAGTGATAGATTCCATTTCCTTAGAATATCCCGAGGCGGCAGACTGGATCCGGAAAGTTTTTCGTTAGCAGTACCCCTGCGCGTCAGTAGGTGGCATCGTGCGGCTCCGCGTCTGTCGCTGGCGTCGTAAGCTCCGAGATGACGTCACGGAGACTACTTAGGCGCCACCCATGCGCGCTGACGTCAGTTCTTTCTTTTTCCGCGCCAGTAAGCGCAGATCCGGTTAGAGCACGTACCTTAGTCACTTTTTGACTACCCTTTTTTGAGACTTTTGTCTCCTGTCATTGGTTTCCTTGGTGCACGTAGGGATGCCTGGCTTTAAGTCTTGTGGGGCCTGCCGTCGCAATATGTCGGTGGCGGACCCCCACGATGTCGGCCTCTACTGCCTGGAGACCGACCACGACTCCCGGTCCTGTCTGGACTGTCGGGCCATGGCCCGAAGGCCTTGAGGGAGCGGCACCGGAAGCTGCTGGAGGTCCGGCACTCGTCCCAGCGCCGTTCCCGGTCCCGTTCCAAGGAACGCTCGCGGGGCCACAGTCATCGCTCCTCGGGCTCCAAGTCTTCACCCTCGGATTCGGGTAAGAGATGACACAAAAAGAAGTCGAAGAAGCGTGTTCGCTCTCAGACGTCCCCCCGTCGGTCCCCGGATGCGAACGAGGGGGACAGGGGCTTTGTCCCTGCGGCTCCTTCGGAGCTCGAGAGTCCCGCGGCCTACCCACCTTACCCGGGTCCGTCGGCGACTCCCGCACAGGTGCAAGAGTTTCTTGCTACCATGGACCGCCTTTTTAGGCCTCGGGCTCCCGTCGGCGTGCCCTCGGGTCCCGTGTCAGGATCCTGTTGGACCGTCGGCGCCGCTGGCAGATCCAGCTTCGGCACCACAGGATGCTGCGCCGTCGGCTCCGGCCACGGCGCCACAAGGTCCATCGCTGCCGGCTCCGGCCCCAGCGCGTGCCACCCTCGGCTCCGCCTCCGGCGCCGCAGTGGGTGCCATTTGTCCCGCCCTTGCTCAGGTTCCAGGATCATTTTGCTCCTACCTGGCATCCGCATTGGGACACGGCGCCGGTCCGGCCCCGGCCGGCGCCGTTCTCTGCGCCGTTCCCGACGCCGTTTGGTCCTTCTCCGGCTCCTGCCCTGCCGCCGCGGTCTGTGCCACATGAGGTGGAGGACGACTGGGAGGGGTCCGAGGACCCTCTTGCTCGTCAGTGTGACTCTGAGCAGGACTGGGCGGACGATTTGGAGGATGCCGGCGACCTAGACGTCTCCTCTGACCCCGGGTTTGCCTCTCTCCCGCCTACCATGGAGGAGGGCGCCTCCTACACGATGGTGCTCCGTCGGGCAGCTGAGGTTCTCAACCTTGCTCTCCCTACGGTGGCCCTCAAAACTAACCTCCTTACTGAGGTGCTCCAGACGGCGTCCACTTCGTCGGAGCCCCTGCTGCCATTTAATGACGCCCTCACTGACGTCTTGCTGGGCACTTGGTCGCGGCCAGCCACAGGGGCCCCTGTGGATAAGAACGTCGCCAGGCGTCATCGCCCGGTGACCCTGCCTTTCTGACCACTCATCCTACGCCTGAGAGCCTGGTCATCCAAGCTTCGACGTCACAGAGCGCCTTCCCCACGGCTCCGCCGGATAAGGACTCAAAGAAGCTGGAGCAGTTCGGCAAGCGGTTGTTCTCTTCGGCCAGCTTGGGGCTGCGGTCGGTGAACACCGCTTGTCTATTGGGCCGCTATTCCCACGCGGTGTGGGATACAGTTGCACAGGTGTTGCCTCAATGTCCTGAAGAGACCCAAGCTGTGCTGTCCCAAGCTGTTGCCGAGGGTAAAGATGCGGCTAAGTTCGCCATTCGGTGTGGTTTGGACACCGCGGACTCACTAGGTAGAGCGATTTCTACGACTGTGGCGCTTCGTTGCCACGCCTGGTTGAGATCTACCGGGTTCTCGCCCGTTGTCCAGAGCTCGCTCATCGACATGCCCTTTGATGGCACTCACCTGTTTGGCGATAAGGCTGACAGTGCGCTGGAGCGTTTTAAGGACTCGCGGGCCACGGCCAAGTCCTTAGGTCTTTCCACGAAAAGCTCAGCTACTCCTGGTTTTCGTTCCTTTCGTGGCCACGGAAAGGGCGCCCAGGCACGTTCCTTCAGCAAGCCTGTGCGGAACCAGCCTCAATGCGGACGCGGTTTCGCAGGGGCGGGTCTGGGACTCCGCGTGGGGGTCAAAACCACCTCCGCCCCCGCTGCTTCTGCCTCCAAACCTTCCTAATCCGAGCTTTGGGGGGCACCCCACGCCAGTGGGTGGCAGGGTCCGCCATCATCTCCCCCACTGGCACGCTATCACATCGGACAAGTGGGTGTTGCAGATCATCCGCAAGGGTTACGCCCTTTCCTTTCAGTCCACTCCTCCAGCCATGCCACCTCAGTTCCACCGCATGTCGAGGGACCACTTGGCACTTCTCCTGCAGGAAGTCACAGCCCTCTTGGCCAAGGGGGCCATCGAGTGTGTTCCTGTGCGGAGTCCCGGCTCCATATCAATCTTTTGGAGCTTCGGGCGATCCGGCTTGCACTGAAGGCATTCCTTCCTCTGTCCGGGGAAGTGTAGTGCAGGTGTTCACAGACAACACCACCGCCATGTGGTATTGCAACAAACAGGGCGGGGTGGGGTCCTGGACCCTCTGTCAGGAGGCTCTGCGCCTCTGGACATGGCTGGAACATCAAGGCATTACCTTGGTGGTTCAACACCTGGCAGGTTCTCTGAACGCCAGGGCGGACGAACTCAGCCGCCGGTGCTTGATGGATCACGAATGGCGTCTGAACTCGGACGTGGCGAAAGGTCTCTTTCTGCAGTGGGGAGAGCCTTGGTTAGATCTATTCGCCACCGAAGAGAACGCGCAATGTCATCAGTTCTGCGCGTTGGAATTTCCAAGGCGGCACTCGCTCGGCGACGCTTTTCGTCGCGAGTGGAGTTGCGGTCTGTTGTACGCCTTTCCGCCTATACCGCTTCTGCCCAGAGTGCTGAAGAAGATTCGGCGCGACCGGGCCCAAGTCATTCTTGTGGCTCCGGATTGGGCACGGAGATACTGGTATCCCGAGCTACTAGACATGGCGCTCGATCCCCCGATCCGTCTGCCTCTTCGGGAGGATCTTCTGTCGCAGCAGCAGGGGACGGTCCTCCACCCGAACCTGTCTAGCCTCCACCTCCATGCGTGGAGATTGAGCGGCGACAGTTGACAGCTTTCGATCTTCCTCCCGAAGTCTGTGATGTCATTCTGGCAGCCAGGCGTCCCTCCACTAAATCGGTATACGCCTGCAGGTGGAACAAGTTTGTGGCATGGTGCACAGCTAAGGCTGTGGATCCCCTTTCTGCCCCTCTTTCCGTAGTCCTTCTGTTCCTTCTTTCTTTGGCCCAGCAGGGCTCTGCTCTGGGCACTATCAAAGGTTATCTTTCGGCCATCTCCTCCTTTCTCAGGCTTCCAGATCAGCCTTCCTTGTTTAAATCTCCGGTTGTTAACCGTTTCCTGAAAGGCATTACGCACACGTTTCCTCCCGTGCTGTTCATTATGCCTCAATGGGATTTAAATCTTGTCTTGACATATCTGATGTGCGCTCCCTTCGAGCCCCTTCATACCTGTCCTTTGCGTCTTCTCACTCTCAAGACGGCTTTCCTGGTAGCTATCACCTCTGCCAGAAGAGTGAGTGAGCTCCAGGCTCTTTCTTCCAAACCTCCTTTCCTTTCTGTTCATCCGGACAAGGTGGTTTTAAGGACCCGTCCTTCTTTCTTGCCAAAGGTTGTCACTCCCTTCCACATCGGGCAGACCATCACTTTGCCCACCTTCTTTCCTCCTCCGCATCCTTCAAAAGAGGAAGAGAGGCTCCACCGTCTGGACTCGAAACGTGCGCTCTTGTTCTACCTGAAGCGCACACAACAGTTCCGGGTGGATGACCAGCTCTTTGTTGGCTAAATGGGCGCCAAAAAAGGTCGAGCCGTGCACAAGCGTACCATCTCTCGGTGGGTCGTTTTGTGCATCAAAGCGTGTTACTCGTTGGCTAAGAAGGAGCCTCCTGTGGGGCTGCGTGCCCATTCTACCAGGGCGACAGCAGCCACTACTGCCTTGGGACGCGGCGTCCCCTTGCAGATATTTGTCAGGCAGCTACGTGGTCCTCGCTGCACACGTTTACCAAGCATTACTGCCTTGACAGTCAAGTCCGGAGAGACGGCTTCTTTGGCCGTTCTGTTCTCCGTGACTTTCTGCTGTAATCTATTCGCAGACCCACCACCGGGGTTGGTATTGCTGGGGTATCTATTCTAAGGTAAGGAATCTATCACTAACGTGTCTCTTTCAGATGCACAAGTTACTACTTGTGTAACGATATATCTGTAAGAGACATTAGTTAGTGATAGATTCCTACCGCCCACCCATCCTCCCCGTTCTGCGAACTGATTTCTAGGGTTAAGGTCATCCCTTTCAGGGCCCTAGTTTCATGGCACCAATGGTCAGTTTCTTGCATGGCTCTGCGTTCCTGGCGCGGAAAGTCGTGTACAGAACTGACGTCAGTGCGCATGGGTGGCGCCTAAGTAGTCTCCGTGATGTCATCTCGGCGCTCACGACGCCAGCGACAGACGCGGAGCCGCACGACGCCATCTACTGACGCGCAGGGGTACTGCTAACGAAAAACTTTCCGGATCCAGTCTGACGCCTGGGGATATTCTAAGGTAAGGAATCTATCACTAACTAATGTCTCTTACAGATATATCGTTACACAAGTAGTAACTTGTGCTTCACGCCCGGGATGTGGTGCCTCCTACACACAAAGTTTTCTAAACTCTCCACACGGCAGGCACATGGGGCAAGCTTATTCCCTGGCACTGCTGAGCCCTCCTTCAGCAGCGGGACCGGACATGTGTGGCACTCTGGATGGCCGGGGAGGCAGACCTCGCCTGTGCTTTCCACTACTCCAGTTGGCATAAGATACTTGCTTACCCCCGCAGGCTGACCCATGGGGCCCGACTCCAGTATATTCATTGTAATATCCTCAACAGGGTCTGTCTCATGCTGGCTAGTCTTGGCAGGATTTTCCTGAACTCGACCCCGATTTGTCCACGCTGTACGCTGCCCGGGGAAGACCTTGTTCACATGCTTTGGGCTTGACCCTGCCTGTGACAGTACTGGGCCCAGATTCTCAATGTTCTGACTACCACGACTGGTCTTGTCACTCGAGACTCTCCAACGGACCTGCTTCTTGGCCTTCTCCCTCGCCCTCCTCTTGACCGGCCCGCTACTAGATTCCGGCTCTCCTTCTAGCCAAGCGTGCGGTCACTATGAGGTGGAAACAGGCTTCCGCCCCTTCCATCACTGCTTGGTCCCAGGCGTTGATTCGGTAGGCCTACGCAGAGAGTACTTTGTTGCATAAGGAGGAATGGGAGGGTCTCCAGAAGTATAACAAATCACAGGCCTGGGATACACCACTGGAACAGTTTCAGATTCATATTCGGGATGACACCCGCCCGCCATGAGGGCTCTTTGGTGAATTTCTCACCTACAATTTGACCAATAGGTCTTTGAGGGTTCGGTTGTATGGGTGACACCTGGGCTGGGCTTTGACATGTCGCTGACCTGGCTGTCCCTGAGCTCTGAGGGGAGTGTACTAAAATGTGACCCTTTTTTCTGTTCTCACTAAAGGGCAGATTCAGTTTTATAGGTAGTGTTTTGTTGGCACCAGGAGCGTGAGGGGACTGGTTGTTTGATGTTTTCTTATACACAAAATGTTTTAAGTGCTTACTTATAGTCCATGTCAGATGAGACCTGAATGGTCCTCTGTATCGCTGTGTTTACTTGGCCCACTGTTTGTGGTTTCGATACTGTGTATGATGCCGTTGCCAAGGCTTGTTGACTCTCTCCTCCAGAGATCTGCGGGCACCAAGAAGCTCCAACCTCAAGTAACTCCTGCAGCCAAGATCTTCGCCCTCACCGCTTCCTCTGCACCTTCTTCATTGGTGAGCTGCTCAAGGTCCTCTTGCGACTCCTGTGCCTTCGGCCCGTGGGTCCTCTTGAAGGTCTTCTTGGGCTTCAGTGGGCTCCCCTGCTTGCTCGGGGCCTGCTCTGACTTACCTGTTCATGGTGAGTCACTTGGAGCTTGCTGGTCCCGACACTGCACCTTTTTCGTCGACTACATTGCTTGCCGCTGCCAAGGCTTGTTGGTGCCCCTGCCGACCACTGACCCCCTGACTCTCGACATCCGATGTGGGACAGCTTGTGAACGGCTCCTGGTCTTCTACAACGTTGCCTGCTCCGCACAGCTGCAACTACAAGGGCACCGTCAACATCTCCTGCATCTCTGACATCGGTGGGCATTTGTCTTCCGTGCCTCCGGGTCACTCCTGAGTGGCAGAGACTCTGTCCCCTCTGCTTGCAGGTACCTCTCATCTTGGCTGCTTGGTGTCTAATTTCAAATAAAATGAAGAATAAAGATTTCTGAACATTATCAACACTGGACGGACATTCGTAAAATTATTTGTTGTTGGATATTTGGATTGGGTGGTGCAACCTACAGTTGGCAAAGTTTATGTTGGTCGTTTTGATTGCCTCTTTGAAACGGCAGGGACAGTGGTGTTGCACACTGTGAGAGTATAATGCTCGATTGTTAGATTGAATATAGGAGGAATTAAAATTAAGGACCAGTGTCTTTAAATTGAGGGAGGTGCATCACATACACTATTCAGTGTTTGTATGGTTTTGCTGTTTCCTATTCTGTTTAAATACCTCTCGTCTTGAATCCACCTTTGGGTTCCTCCGGACTCCTTCGTCTTCTTCTCCAGTGGCATCTTTCCTGAAGTCCTCCATTGTGGTCTACGGCAGTTTCCGACATCACTTGACACCTATGCACCCAGCTTCCCTGGTGGAGGTATCCTGGTTCCTGGGGCATCCACGGGTGGGGTGACTCTCCAACCTTTCATCTTCCACGGGGTTTCTTCAGGGTCCATTGGGAAGGGTCCTTCTTCTTTAAAATTGCGACAGCGACTTACCTATTGACTAACATTGAGCACGCAGTCGTGTTCCCACTCTGCGCACAACCTCCGTGGGGTTCCTAGATACTCACCTAGGTTCTTTGGGTCCCCGGCTCTTCTACGTCTTCAGGGTCCATTCTTGACTTGAGTTATGGTTCGCATTCCACTATTTCAGTATATGGTTTGGTCTCCCCCTGGAGACCACTGTGTATTTGTGCTACTTACGTGCTCTATTTCCTAAATATTGTGTGTATTGTGTTTATATCTCCAGGTAGGAGATAATACATTTTGTTAGTGAGTGTTTGTAATAAAATACCTATTTTTATAACTACACTGTGTGATTCTTTTTCACTTAACCGATACCATAAGATTAAGTACTGGTAAAACAAGCTGCTTTACACTCCTTCTGGACTAAGCCTGAAGGCTGCTCTCCACAGCTACCACTTAGAGAGCTTTCTAAGGTTGTCTAAGACCACTAAAATCACCATAAACTTGGTCTGGATTAATGGAGGGTGCTACACTTACATAAGTGAGCACCATATACTAAGCCAGCCTCTCACACCAAAGTACTGCTGTATTTAATGTACCAAAAAATTCAAATGACTTCTAGCTGCAGATTCCTTACCTTTGAATTTCCCAGGCGTGAGGCTGGATCCGGAAACTTTTGCTGAGCAATACCCCTTGCGCCCAACGTCGGGTGGCTCCATTCGGTTCTGCGTGACGTCATCGGTATCGCTGGTTATGACGTTGCGGTAACCTATATAGGCGCCACCTAGGCACGCAGACGTCAGTTCTTTCTGCGCCAGTTAAGCCCCAATCCGGGAAGAGCTACCCCTCTGCCGCATTTTGACAAAGTTTTTTCCCAATTTTTTTTTCGCATTCGGAATTTGTTTCATCTTCGCGTGCGAGCGATGTCTTCGAGGAAGACAGGTTTCAAGCTGTGCGGTGCCTGTCACAGCATGATGTCGATCACCGACCCCCATCTCGTCTTTCTCTGGTGTCTTTCTCTGGTTTCTCGAGCGTGACCACGACTCAAAGTCGTGCTCGGACTGTCGGGCCATGGCTCCGAAGGCCTTGAGGGGGTGGGCGATGAAGCTCCTTGCGGCCCGGCAGTCGACACCATCGAGCGAAACTCCATGGAGGTCCCGATAGAAGAAGAGGAAGTCGCGGGACTGCTCCCGGAGTCCTATGTCCTCTTCATCCCATTCGAGGTCCTCGGGACACTCGGGGAAGAGGCATAAGAAGAAGAAGAAGTCCAAGCAGACTTCATCTTCACCTCGCCTGTCGTCCGTCGATGAGAGAGGTAAGGACTTCCAACGCTCTAGGCACAGTTCCGCAAAGCTGGAGCCTGGGTCGACTTCGCGCCTCCCTCCCTTTCTGGGAGCTGGAGCAACCCCCGCTCAAGTAAAAGAGTTTTGCGAGGCCATGTGCCGCGTATTTGAGCGGGCCGACCCCGCTGCTGAGCCCTCAGGCCCCGAAGGGTCGGAAGAGGCCCCATCTGGTTCGACGCTGTCAGCCACGGCGCCGGTGGGGTCTCGTGGATTCGATCTGAGCCAACGCCCTCGGGCCCCTCTGGGTCAGAAGAGGCCCCGTCGGGATCAACGCCATCGGGGGCAGCCGCTGCCTCCAAGCACTCCTAGGCTGACTCTGCAAGACCACACTACCCTAGTTGGTGGTAGAATTAGTCATCATCTCGCCCTCTGGAGATCCATAACATCGGACAAGTGGGTCTTGCAGATCATTCAGGAGGGCTATTCTCTGCCTTTCCTTTCTTTTCTGCCTCCCATTCTGCCAAATCAGGAACGGCTGACGGAGAATCATCTGAAATTGCTCCAAGAGGAAGTTACATCTCTCTTGGCCAAGGAAGCTATAGAAAGGGTCCCGGTTTCAGAAGTAGGCAGTGGTTGTTATTCCCGCTACTTTCTGATTCTGAAGAAGAACAAAGGGTTGCGGCCCATTTTAGATCTTTGGACCGTCAATCTCTTCCTCAAGAAGGAGAAATTCAAGATGCTCACTCTAGCCCAGTTCTTGTCTTCCCTGGACCAAGAAGACTGGATGGTAGCGTTGAACCTGCAGGATGCGTATTTTCACATCACCATCCTGCCGGGCCACAGGCGTTACCTGTGGTTCAAGGTAGGCCACGAGCACTTTCAGTTACTGTGCTCCCTTTCGGCCTTACCAGTGCCCCTAGGGTGTTCACCAAGGTGATAGCAGTGGTCGCAGCTCATCTGCGCAGGTTTGGGGTGTCAGGCTTCCCCTACCTCGACGACTGGCTGTTGAAGGCGTCCTCGCCCCAGGCTGTTGTCTCCCACCTTCAGACTATGGCGAACCTCGTGCATTTGCTGGGGTTCTCTATAAACGTGCCGAAGTTACACCTGACTCCTTCTCAGACTCTCCCTTTCATCTGAGCTGTTCTGGACACAGTGCAGTTTCGGGCCTATCCTCCCGGGAAGCGAGTCCAGGATATACAGGTTATGATTCCGATGTTTCAGCCTCTATCCTGGATTTCGGTGAGACTGAGGCTGTTGGGCCTCATGGCCTCCTGCATCCTGGTAGTAAAGCATGCCAGATGGCGTATGCGGGCTCTGCAGTGGGACTTGAAGTTCCAGTGGGCACAGCATCAAGGAAATCTCACTGGCATGGTCCAGATCTCGGAAGGAACTGCAAGAGATCTGCAGTGGTGGTTGATGAACCGTGATTGGGTTAACGGCAGACCCCTCTCCCTTTCCCAACCAGAGCTCACAGTAGTGACAGATGTGTCACTTCTGGGATAGGGCGGCCATCTGGGAGAGGTGGAGATCAGGGGACACCTGTTCCGGCGGAGTCGGGGCTCAACATAAATTTGTTGGAACTCCAAACTATTCGATTGGCATTGAAAGCATTTCTTCCCTCTGTCAAGCGGAAGCTAATGCAGGTGTTCATGAACAACACCACCGCCATGTGGTACTGCAACAAGCAGGGCGGGGTGGGGTCTTGGACCCTTTGTCGAGAGGCCCTGCGTCTCTGGACATGGCTGGAAGAGCAGGGCATAACCCTGATGGTTCAACACCTGGTAGGTTCTCTGAACGCCAGGGCAGACAAACTCCGAAGTCGTTGCCTAGCGGATCACGAATGGCGTCTCCAGTCGGAGGTGGCGCAAGGTCTCAGGCCTGCTGTACGCCTTTCTGCCCATACCACTCCTGCCCAGCGTTCTGAAGAAGATCAGGAGCGACCGGGCCCAAGTCATTCTTGTGGCTCCGGACTGGGCGAGGAGAGTCTGGTATCCAGAGCTTCTGAAAATGATCATCCATCCTCCGATCAGGCCGCCCCTTCGGAAGGATCGTCTGTTGCAGCAACATGGGAGGATCCTCCACCCGAACCTGTCAACTCTGCGCCTCCATGCGTGAACATTGAGCGGCGGCAGTTGATAGCTTTTGACCTTCCTCCCGAAGTTTGTATGTTATTCTGGTGGCCAGGCGTCCCTCCACTAAGACGATATACGCCTGCCATTGGCAGAAATTTGTATTATACTGCTTCTCTTTCTACTGTCCTTCTATTCATTTTAACCCTTGCCCAACTGGGCTCTGCTTTGAGAACTCTCAAGGGTTATCTCTCTGCACTGTCTGCCTTTTTGCGGCTGCCAGACCAGCCTTCTCTCTTTAAATCTCCTATTGTACATAGATTTCTGAAAGGGCTGGCTCACTTGTTTCCACCCATGCTCTTGTTGGTCCTCGCCTACCTGATGCGTGCTCCCTTTGAGACCTTACATAATTGTCCCCTCCGGCTGTTGACCATCAAAACAGCCTTCTTAGTGGCAATTACATCGGCCCAGAGGGTGAGTGAGTTGCAGGCATTATCTTGCTTGCCTCCCTATTTAATGTCCTTTCCGGACATAGTGGTGCTTCGCACCCGGGCTTCCTTTTTGCTAAAAGTTGTTACCCCATTCCATCTGGGTCAATCCATCACATTGCTCACCTTCTTTGCTCCTTAGCATCCCTCTAAGGAAAAGGAGCGTTTCCACCGACTGGACCCAAAAAAGAGCGTTGTCGTTCTACCATGACCGCACAAAAGAGTTCCGGGTGGACGACCACTCTTTGTGGGGTACATGGGAGCAAAGAAGGGAAGGGCAGTGCAGAAAAGGAACATTTCTCGCTGGGTCGTTCTCTGCATTAAGATCTGCTATGCCCTGGCAAAGAAGCAGCCCCCTGAGGGATTAAGGGCCCATTCCAGCAGGAGAAAGGCTGCGACTACGGCCTTGGCTCGGGGTGTCCGAGTCCAAGACATCTGTCAGGCAGCAACGTGGGCATCGTTGCACACGTTCGCAAAGCACTATTGCCTGGACGGTCAGGTCCGCAGAGACGGGCATTTTGCCCACTCGGTCCTGCAGGACTTTCTAGTTTAAGTTATTAGTCCGCAGCCCACCGCCGCGATGGTATGGTTTGGGTATCTAATTCAAAGGTAAGGAATCTGCAGCTAGAAGTTTCTATCAGATGAACAAGTCACTTACCTTCGGTAATGCATTATCTGGTAGAGACTCTATCTAGCTGCAGATTCCTTACAGCCCCACCCATGCCTCCCCGCTTTGCGGACTAATATTGTAGGGCTAGGGTTACCCTCCTTTCAGGGCCCTAGTTTTGCTCAGGACTGCGTCAGTTACTTCGTGGCTCTGCGCTTCTGCCGTGGAAAAAACAAAAAGTACGGACGTCTGCACTCCTGGGTGGCGCCTATATAGTTGATTGCGACGTCATAACCGACACTACTGATTCCGTGACGTCATGCAGAGCCGAATGGAGCCACCCAACGGCGCCCGCAAGGAGTATTGCTCATCAAAAGTTTCCGGATGCAGCCTAAAGCTTGGGAATTTCAAAGGTAAGGAATCTGCAGCTAGATAGTCTCTACCAGATAATGCATTACCTAAGGTAAGTAACTTGTTTTTTAAAACCAATAACACATTTTTCTTTACACCAATAAGAATCCTATTTTCCTATGACATGCTTCAAAACTAAAAAGGGTTTCTATACCTGTTCTAAGTACACCTGCCTTCCAAGAAGAAAATATATAGTGGCATATTTCTTTTTTCTTTTTGAGGCTAATACTTACAATAAAAAGAAATGTAACCTTCATGACCATTGTTCCAGCTTGCCAAGGGCACACCTTTTGGCTTTGTCGCTGCTCGTTAGATCTTGTAAGTACAGCAGGAGCAATCAAGGTTGTCAGATTAAATTGTGCTAAATAAAAGCTCACCAGAGATATGGAAATACTGACAATCTCAAGCGCCAGCACATAAATTAAAGTAAGGTATAGATGAACTGGATAATAGAATATTGTATACTTGAAATTAAGATTTAACTAAAGCCTTTAGACCCAGAAGGAAACCAGGAGGATACTGACAAGGCTGTACATGACATAGAGGTGGTCCTATTCACAAAGTTTTTGTTCTCCAAAAAAGTAAGAACTACTATTGGTCCTTCATGGGTAATTCAGTAATAAGTCACACCTGCTCACCGAAATACACTCGTGAATCAGATCCTTAATGTTTTTATGCCCATTTGTCGTTGGTAATTGGTGTACATTTCTTAAGTATATGATAATAGATGTGGGAGCTAAACAAGTAGATAGCACAGCTATAAAGCAGAAGCTATTTTGATGATAACCTGTTTCATAGTTAGGTGGTGGAAAGCGGTTATTGAACGGCCAAATGAAAGTGACTTTGAAATTTGGACTCTAAAATCAAGTTTCCTTTTTATGGTTTTATTGACTTGTGTTTAGATATTGCACTGTAGCATTGAACTTATAAGTACAATAAAATACTAGCGATGTTTAGTTTTAACCAGCCCCTCCCCTTTAACTTACAGTAACACTTAAGGCCCTCCAAGGGAGCCAATTGGAAAACTTTCACCTGGTCTCCTAAATCCAGAACACTGTACTATATTCAGGCAGCCATTTTATCCAGTTCTGTTGCTTACCAACATGTACCCTAACCCCAAAAGCTGTACTACACTAACCTTGGTTACTGTCCATGTTTATGTGAAACCAGGAGGACAAGAACAGAACCCTTGGGAATTTGAAGAAGACAGTGCACCATTTATAGAATCAGATGAGCTGAAATAGAGGTCTCTATATTAATTGTGATCTTAATACAATGTGAAAGCACTGTATAACAGGCAAGACTACATATAATCCTCGAGTAGGACATAATGTATTGGTTTTGGTAGGAGACACCGTGCACTACCACACTGCCTGAATACTAGAACCTACCTACTTACCAAATAACACTGCCTGATTTGCCACCACCTACATTGTGCTGTGCTATAGGTGGAGATTCCTCCGGCGATGCTGTTTGTTTTGTCGTGGTTTAGAGCTACATTTTTGATTATATTTAAATGTAAAAAAAAAATTCTATGGCTATTAATATTAGGCTTAGCACTTTTTTAAATACAATTTCATATAATCCATTGGTTAGAGCTAGGGACTTATTTTAAAGTAAAGTTTATAACAAGGTGACAGTCTAGAGGTGGGCTAGGAGGGAGGTGGGGAATGGGTTGGTTTATTTTTTGTTATATTACTTGGTTTAAGTGTCATAGTCACACCTTGGTTATTAGCCAAGATGAACCCTTATTGGGTCGTAAGTCGCAATCATCGTATATGGCTAGCGGGAGCTAACCTGGAGATCGTATAAACAGGCTTCACTTGATTACGAGGACAATATACAGTGGAACCACTAATTAACGAGGGTTGTTGATTTGATGACTACTGAGTATCTTTAATTCTGTATTAACTGCCTGCTGTTGCGGTGAAAAATTCAATAAAAATAAATAAAATTAAAAAAAGGTGACGGTCTAGAGGCATTGGTAATATATAATGCTACTTGTAGTCTAATGAGGGAATGGTATACAAAGTATAAGTAATGAAGTAGTGGCTAGCGATGTACCGACCTTAAAGGAAATGGTTTATATCAGACATGGTGGCAGAGGAGCCCTTCAAGTTAGGGCGACTTGTCTGCCATGTTGTTGGATGGAAAGTCTGACACCCAAATTCAAATCAGTAATGTAGGTTTTGTTGGAAAGGGGAACATTGTGTTCGAGGCATGTGAGCTGTAAATCACATGCTTTGCATAGCCTGCCATCTAGTGTGGGGTCCGGATGTTTGCACTTTGTTTTTCTTCGAAGAAGTCTTTTCCAGTCATGCTTCATTTATGGCTTCATTAGACCTCAGAGTGAACGATTCTAAATCGTTCATCATTATAGCGGGAGCTCCCCGAGGCGCAAAAGCGCCATACTTCCATCTAGCCTCAAATAAAATCGAGGTAGTTGACTCCTTTCCATACCTGGGGATCTTGTTTGATAACAAGCAATCTTGGAATAAACTGGTGGCAGCAAGAGCCCTGGGTATGGAAAGAGGTCTCCAAGCCATAAAGGGGTTTGCCAAAAAATTAGGCGCCAGCCCTTTGGACACAATTAAAACCATTTACCAAGCCAAAATCAAAGCGGCGGCAACCTATGGGGCCGGAGTTTGGGTAATGGCCCAGAGCAATCAACTGCAGAAAGTGGAAGATACCTTTTTCAAATCAAGGGTCTCGTTACCACCCTCTACATCTAATTATATCCTACATTTGGAATTGGGACTTCCATACTTGCTCGACTCTATCAGAATCGCGCCCATCCTGCTGTGGCTCTCGATTTGGCGTAGGAATACAGTTAACTTAACCCAACGTATAATTGGTGATTGTTTGGGGCTCGAGGGACACAGCAGTATCGGTTGGCTCAGGTATGTGGAGGCGGAATTAGATGCAATTGGGCAGGGAGTACTCTTCAGGGATCCCACATCCTGTAGTAAGGTTTCTAAACGGAAAATTATTTCCCTTTACTTACAGACGGCTAATTATGATCGTAGGGAAAAGAACAGGCATTTACAGGCGCTTGCAGTCTATAATCAAATTCCGCCAAGAACGAGGGAAGGTTATAGTTACTTTTCGTCAGTGACTGTAGCACAACACAGATTTATTCTGTTGCGCTTTCGCCTGAATCTAATCCCTTTGATGTTCGGGCTTCCAGAGAAGAGGTTCAAGCATGCAGACTTGGGTCCCTGCCCTTGTGATAACTGCTCACCCCAGTCCGATCTACATCTGGCCCTGTTTTGCAAGTTTTACCACACTGAAAGAAAAAGGTTTCTCCTCCCAATTTTAAGGCCCCAAAATTTTACGCAATGTAGAGTGGCACTGCATTTCTTAAAAGCTCTCTCGACTCCCCATGTTTGCTTTGTGGTAGCATCCTTTTTGTGGGCTTGTTGGAGGAATAGAAGGGCGAGGGGCTTGCTGTTATGAATTTTAACATTCAGGGATCAAATTGTACAGCCGATTTCGGTTTTAACAAGGTATTTAAAAGTTTAATACATTTTTTTAAACGCCCTGTGGCTTTTATGTAACTTGTTTTATTGTGATCTATTTAATGAAATTGTGCTTTTATGATCTGTTTGTACATAGATCGAATAAAGATATGAATGAAAAAAATGAAATACAATTTCATATAATCCATTGGTTAGAGCTAGGGACTTATTTTAAAGTAAAGTTTATAACAAGGTGACAGTCTAGAGGCATTGGTAATATATAATGCTACTTGTAGTCTAATGAGGGAATGGTATACAAAGTATAAGTAATGAAGTAGTTGCTAGCGATGTACCGACCTTAAAGGAAATGGTTTATATCAGACATGGTGGCAGAGGAGCCCTTCAAGTTAGGGCGACTGGTCTGCCATGTTGTTGGATGGAAAGTCTGACACCCAAATTCAAATCAGTAATGTAGGTTTTGTTGGAAAGGGGAACATTGTGTTTGAGGCATGTGAGCTGTAAATCACATGCTTTGCATAGCCTGCCATCTAGTGTGGGGTCCGGATGTTTGCACTTTGTTTTTCTTCGAAGTCTTTTCCAGTCACGAGGTAGGTGACTCCTCCTTTCAGTGATAGTGCGCATGGGAATCAACTCCATTGTTAGATTGTTTTTTTCCGCCATGGGGTTCGGATGTGAATTGCGGCGCTCCGGTTCGACACCGTTTCTCGGGTTCCCCTCGACGCACAATCCACTACCCTCGACGGTATTGTTCTAGATCGCGTTTCCCATTCTCCGCGTATCGTTTCGAGTCAAAGTCTTCGATCGGAAGATTCGTGGACGGCCGTCATGCCAAGAACAGATGCATACTGGATAAGTAGCATTTTCCTTACATTGTACCAAAGGTTGATGATAGCTAGTGGGGACTGTAAGAAGCAATAGTGTCCCATGCAACTGATGAGAGCGATTGAAGTAGCACACGTGATGTATTTCCTTTGTAAGCTTGGACACCCTTTAAAAAAATGAAGAAATGTTTGGGCTGTTTAATGAAATCTGATCCCTGTATAACCAAACGGTCAATTGTAATCCTTTTCTCCTTACAGGTCACGGATCTGCACTGTAGAACTTTTTCACACTTTTCAAAACCTGGTGACATCTACCTCTGAAAATAACCTTCCAGAATCTCTCTGGTAAGAACCTTGCTTTGCAAGAGGGATCTCTTTCTGTCTAAACAGTAGACTCCTAAAAGTAAGGCTATCAATTACGGGAAGAAATCGCAGGCCCTTTGAAAGTTAACAAGGAGTGGAGGTGCAATGTAGGGAAATTGTTTGGAATTGAATGTTCATCCCCGTGGGTAGGTCTCGGTAGAAGTGTTAAATGCCTCACACACATTTTGTAAGCAATTTTTTATTATTTTATCATACTTTCTTCACAGCAGTCTGTGAAATACATCAACAGTGCGGTAGTGACACACTATTTCCTAGTAAACATGAGAAACACTACATCTAGTAAAAGGATATCAATATCATGAGAACACATTCTCTAATGCAGAGACAACTATGGCAGTAAATGTCATTAAGTATATACAAAATATACACAATGCTCCACAGTGGGGTAGCACGTACTGTAGAAGTGTTGCAATACAACACAATACATAACATAACTGTTAAAACGGAGATTAAGTTTGCAGATAAATACCTATTCGTACTGCAGATACACACTCTATGCACACCCCTGCCATCTAGTGTTGGGCTGGGACTCTACAACTTGTTTTTCTCAAAGAAGTTTTTTTTATTGCTGACGTGACATCGAATCTCCTTCTCTTCAAGAGAATGCGCACGTTCAATGGCTCCATTGTTAGATTGATTTTTTCCGCAACCTAGTTACGACGAATTATGCTGGAAATCCGTGCATCTTCGCCGCTTTCGCAGATGCTTAATGGTCTTGTAGCGGCTTCTATTTGGCGAATCCAAGTTTGCTTCGTCATCGACAGCCATCGGATTCAGGTCTTCAACCGCTCCATTATTGTCAGCTTCAAAACTGCGCAGCCTGTAGCTTGTTCAAAAATAAAAAGACTTTGTGCTCCAGAAGGGACCCACCCTAGCTCATTCTATGAAGATCGCGGCAGAAGTTGATTTCTCAGCAGACGAGGAACAACAGCTACACATCGGCAACGAAGAAGAGAATGTTCCCATAGAAGGGGGCATCGTCCTGTGCAGTCTGCACTACATCGCCTCCAATGAGTCCAGCCAACATGATGAGGAAGACGAGTCGGCGATGTTGGCAGTGGAACTTCCAGAGGGACAAACGTCATCTGGGTCGGGCTCAGGACAAAGACGACACCAATGGCCATCAGTACCCAAGGTCCACATACCCCTTCCTACACCAAGAGACTGCCCCCATAGTCCACCCACCATCGCCTGGGTGTGCCACAGCCTTTGGGTTCTGGCCGTCACCGAGAGAGTGCCTCAGAGTTGAGACAGGGCGAGATTGCCTTCGAACCCGATCGGGCTCCAGGCCATAGGGGAGGGGGTGGAGGTGATACGCAGCAGCACTCAGTCCCGTCAAAGTCATTGATGCTTGTGCAGCCTGTGGCGCCAGCAAAGCCTCCGACACCCTGCCTCCCGTCTGTTTCAACAAAGTCGTCGGAGCCGAGCAAGTGTACGTGTCGACCAGTGCTTAATTTGAGTCGGTGCTTTCCGGTGCTCAGCACCAGCACTTGATTGGTTTCCGGTGGTCAGCACCGGCACCTAATTGTCAACACCATACTTAGAACAGTCCACCACATGGTGGCGCTGCTCATCTGATTTAGAGATGAGCAGAACAACTGTAGTTTAGGACTAGAATATACATCAAAATTGCTAATACCTGACTCCCCTGCCATTCCTTTAGCTTTGGGGACCTGGAATAATCTGAACTGCCGCATTTACATGTGAGAGAGATGGTTAGTAGTTGTTTTGGCAGCAATGACAAGGGCGATGGGTGGTGCAAGCTTCAGTGGCCTCCTGGTCAGAGCCCTGGCACTTAATATTTTACAAATTAAGCACACACACCTCATCACAGCCAAGCCATACGTAGACTGTGAATAATTCTTCGGAGCAAAGCCGCACTTGAACTCCGAAAAAGCCAATGGCTTCAGCGTCCACCTCTTACACTCCAGCTGAGCATGGGATGAAACAAACTGAGAAAGACATGGCGCCCAATAAAAGTAAGATATCAACCTCAGATACAGTGGGAAACATATTTGAAAATGTTCAAGAACTCATGCACAAGAAGCATTCCATGGAGGAAAAACACTTGCCTGAGAAGGCCCATAAACGAAAGAGGCAGGATATAGACCTCACACGACATCTTCTAAAAAGGAAAATTATGGAGCATAGGGCCACTAGCCCTATGCTTTTCAACATCACACCACCTCCACAACCTGAGTCACCATCATCCATACACTCAGACGATGCAGACACAGGAAGCCTTAGTCATTATGCACCTGACACAGACTCACAGGGAGATCCTCCCCAAAGCCCAGATCCTTGTAATGCATACACTGATGTACTGCTAGATCCAGACATTTAAGTCCCAATGCCAGCTCAAGCTTCACCTCCGGATGATACCTCCTCCTTCCATAGTGTCATTCAGCGAGCTGCTGAAAATCTTAAAGTACAAATGCACACTACGGAGGAGGAAACAGATTTTCTGGTTGAGACACTCTCTAAAACAGAGTGCTCTGTTCAGTACCTATCTATGATAGGGTCCATGCTCAAAGTCTCCACAGAGATTTTTAAAGACCCAGCCAAGACTAGAGTCCTTACGCCATGCAGTGAGAGGAAGTACAAACCTTCCCCCACTGACCCACTTTATATCAGGGCACACCCAACAGCTGACTTCCTAGTGGTAACAAATGCAAGGAAGAGGGCAGCTTCCCAGAGTACTGGAGATGCACCTCCTCCTTATAAGGAAAGCAAGCGCATAGATGTGGCAGGAAAACGGGTAACAGTGGGGCATGCTAATCACTGGCGCATAGCTCACTCAGTAGGGTTACTATCCCGATATACCAGGGCCACTTGGGACGATGTGGAAGAGCTAATACAAAATCTCCCAGATGAATATAAAAAGAGGGAGGAAGAACTAGTCACAAATGGTAGACAGATCTCCAGTGTATCCATATGGTGTGCCCTAGATAGTGCAAACACTGCTGCGAGCGGAATAAACTCCTATTCACCTACATAGGCAGGCTTGGATACGCATCTCTGGGTTCAAGCCTGAGGTGCAGCAACATCTCCTTAATGTCCCCTTTAATGGTAACCATCTCTTCGGCCCAGAGGTGTACTCCCAGAAATTGAGAAAGACACAGAGGCTGCAAAATCCAGTTGAGCTCTGCAGTCCACTACACCACACCAACAGTGCTTTAGTAGGTATCAGGGCAGAGGAGCATCCAAAACCACCACCTCTCACACCCAGACATTTCAAATCAGCAGCAGCAATATCATCAGCAACCAGTCAAAAGCTGCTACAGAGGCGATTTCAAATAGACGAGTAAAAGTAGAGAAACTCCTGCAAAGGGGTCCTCCAAACAATGATTCATCACACATTCCCCCAGAGCACACAACACCTGCTGGGGGAATGCTACAGCAGTTTCACCACCTGTGACCAGAGATAACATCGGACCAGGGGGTAATGTTCATCATCCGGGACAGATACTGCCTAGCACTCACCTCCCACCCACCAAATATTTCTCCTTGCAGACAAACCCTCAGCACCTTCGCCTTCTCGAAGAGGAGGTAAAAGCTCTGTTGTTAAAGGGTGCCATAAAGCCTTTGCCACACAGACATCAAGGCAAGAGGGTGTACTCTCTATTCTTTTTGATACCCAAAAAAGATGTGACACTAAGGCCTATACTAGATCTAGGACCGCTAAATTTTTATATTCTGTCAGAACATTTTCACATGATGACACTACTGGATGTAATACCACTGCTACAAGAATGCGACTTCATGAGAGCGCTTGATCTGAAGGACGCATACTTTCATATACCGTTTCACCCGGCACATTTCGAGTACCTCAGGTTTGTGGTAAGTGGTCGTCATTACCAATTCAAAGTTCTGCCATTTGGGGTGACAACAGCCCGAAGAGTGTTTGCCAAATGTCTAGCAGTGGTAAGAGCCCATTCAAGAAGACACAACATTTATGTCATCCCATATCTCGGCAATTGGCTGATCAAGAGTTCAAACAGACAGAGGTGCCTGCAAGATACACAGGCCACCAACAACCGGTTACAGAAATTGAGGTTCACAATAAATGTCACCAAGCTCTGTTACAGCCTCTTCAAATGCAGTCCTATCTGGGAGCAAGCGTCAATTCGATCTCTGCCACAGCATATCCCAATTCACAGAGGGATCTCAATCTTCAGAACCAACTGGCTCCTTTTCAGCCACATCGCCACCTGCCGGTCAGGACGGTGATGCACCTTCTGGGCTTGACGGCCTTTTGTATAGCAATAGTTCCTCATGCCAGGCTACACATGCGTCCCTTGCACGAGTTTCTGGCATCTCAGTGGTCAAAAGAGATGTGTGGCTGCATATTGTGCCATTAGAGCAGTGACGCTTTGTTCTAAAGTGATCTGAGTGGAGGGTGCTGTCCTCTTTTTTTGTTCCAAGTCGTGCATGATTTTCCCCCTTTAGATAGGTTTTACCTACTGCCCACCGAATTTGAGTTGATGTAACTGTGCCCACGTTCTGGGAATGCATTACGTGACATAAATCTGCCATTTGCCAATTGGATTCCTATCCAGATGTGAATTAAATCATGATCAGAAATGCTATTTTGAATAATGGTAGTGTCCGTTATACGGCTTAACAGTAGGGTTGGGACCAGAAAATAGTCAATGTGAGTACGTGCACCATGGACATATGAGGTAAAACTATAGTCTTGTTCTGTCAGGTACATCAATCTCCACAGATCCATTAAGGAATAGTTCTTCATGAAATCTTCCAAGAGATGTTTGTCCTAAGGCGGTGTACCATTGGGTTGTCTGATTTATCTTACACTGGGTTCAACACAAAGTTCCAGTCTCCTCCAAGCATCACTTTAGATCGCGACAAAGGAAGCAAAATCCTGTAAATTCTCCTAAAATGTATGCTTTTGTTATCTATAGGTGCATAAACCGAGCCCAATACCAGCACTTGGTTTATAAACAACCAGTGTCCATTTGGGTCTACCCATGTGTTTAGGACTCTCCAGGGGCAGCCCTTTCCTGATCAAGATATTCACACCTTCCCTTATGGAATGATCTTGAAATGGGACACTCAACAACTGCTTGTGATATTTTTACTAGCATGATAAGCCTTCCACACCCAATCTCTTCTCGATTTCTCATTATCTTTAGTATAAAGATGAGTTTCTTGTACCAAAGCATGGGCATGAAGAAAAGTCAACACTTTGTTCCTATTGGTAAAATAAATTAGCCCATTAATATTGAGCGAAATAAAGACCACCTTGCATGTGGGCATAGCAGTTCTCTAAATTATATCCCAAGATGATAGATCTGACAAAGGTAAATGCTGTAGTGGAAACTTGTATATAAACAGGATGCCTGGACAGAGCCACACAGGGTGAACAATAAACATGTAGAAACAAACCAGCGGGAGAATAACAGTAGGAGAAGTGCCCACAGTATTCAAAATTCGTCCTAGTAGGCATGAGTTTACGTGGAATACCCTATTTGCGGTTCCCCGAATTAGAGGAGAGGAAACAAACTAGCCTAGAAAACATGTAATTCCCATTTGTGCATGCGGACACTAAAACCTTGTATGGGTGAGATAAGTGGGCCAGGCTCTTGACTGCCCACCATGAGACGTAGTATGACCACTGACCCCTGCAGGGAGGGGGGGAGTAAAGAAATGAGGCTCCACAGAGATAGTTATCCAATCAATTGGGTTGCAACTGGGCAGCTGGGGAGTTGTGTGAACAAAACAATTGCACGATCAGTCACACTATTACCAGGCTCATCTTTTTAAGTTCAGTCCAGCATTCAACTCAGAAAGTAATTATCAGCTGTCCATAAGTCGCATAAACACTTTGGCACGGCAGTGGAAACCATATTCCTTACCCATTGATGTCACACAACTCAACCACTAATTAATATCACTCCAACTTAACCGTGCAATAATGGAAAAGTCAGAAAAGTCCTAGACTTGTCTCTGGCTGCGGGATGGTGAATGGGGTGTTTATGCTTGGACCCTGAATCCCATTGACAGGTCACTTATTCAAGACATTTCAGTCCTTCCGTCTGTGTTTCTTCTTGGGTCTTAACCAGGAACTGTCAGAGTTGTCCCAAATCCGCAGATGGGTGAGATATATCCACATCATTTCCTCTCCTGCATTATTTCATATGAAAGGTTCTGGGAAACGAAGATGTTGTGTTCACCATATAGGCATGCTTATTTATTTGCTGCCATTATGACCTGACAAGCTTGCTGGTGTTCATTCCAGTGGCCATGCTCTTACTTCATTATTGTCATTATCAGCAGGGCGAGGGTGGGATTGATTCTCAGTTCATGTGTAAAATCTCACGTTTACTGAATAAATCTCAATGCTGTGATATAATCTGATTTACTAAGGTAAAACGCTTCTGTGTGTTAAAGAAATTAGCTTTTTTAAATTTTGATGACACATATGGGCTCTTCCTGTTAATTTGTTGACTCGCCCACCTTTATATGCTATCCCTATCACCTCCTCTCTCTCCTAAACTCTCAGTGATTCTGCGCTTTCATCCCTTGCTTCCCTCCCTTTCATCCACCCTAGATGAGTAATGCCCATTGGTGATGGGACATGATTCTTTATTTTGTTGTGAGCCCTGTAGGACACCCTGCTTTTCATTCTTGCAGAGGTACTTCATATGTAAGGGCACTTCAAATACCAATCTAAACGCTGTTATCATGCAGATGCAGCATTAGGTTTCTGAAGCCCTTTCATTCCATGGCTGCGAGGCATAGCGGATGGGGCCCTCTCCCTTGGGCCTCGCAGCGCTGACCCACAGCGAGGCTTCGGAACCCTGGAGTTTTTTTTAAAGGCGGGTCTCTGTGGCCTGGCATTTAAAGGCGGTCTCTGGGGCCTAGCACTGACACCGTTTTTCCATCGGTCCGCTGTTAAAAACGTGAACTTTGCGCTGGTCGGTCGGTGCAAAAAGTGCAGTGCGCTAGTGGCCGTGTCGCTCGGCCGCCTGTGCGCCCAGTGTGTGCCAGCTGGTGACTGAGCTGACGTGGGGCCAGCTTGCAGACAGGCACGTGCTCTCGTGTGTGCCGAGTGCGGGCCCTAGTAATTCACTTGCGGCAAGCCCTGTTTGTTCTGGAGTGGCGGAGAATTTACAGTTTCACGCGCCACCGCAGGCCCTTGTAAGTTAACGAGTGAGGGAGACCTTGGTGTCTTAAGAGGCCTCCCACCCCATGTTATTCCATTGAGGATTGTGACACACGCCTCAGTCGGTTGCAGCACCAGGTGTAGAGCCCTTCCAAGCTCTCTTCTCGCGCGCATCTCCCCCTCCCCCCCCCCCCGTACAAATAGAAATAGAAATTGCCCGCGAACGAGGTTTAAGCATGGATTCTGTTTTTTCTCAGAGCAGAAAAAATGCTTAGCCATGGACATTGCTAATAGGTGTGGGATTGGCTGACAGCCTTTTTGACTTTGTCATTGCTTATTTTGTTTTGTGGTGGTTCTTGCAAAATGTTATTGTTGAGGAAGCTGCCGGGCCATCATCAATTTAGATTAAAACAAATTGTCCAAAAGCAAATATATATATATATATTTTTAAATCTCCGAATGCACACATTTCTATAGTAGTCCCTGACATTGTGCTGTCACTGAAATTGAAGTTTGCCAATGGCTGTGGGGGCCCACCCATTGCCCCACGCTGTATGCTGTAGTGTGCAGACGAAAAATGTAAATGACATAATAACAGATCAATGAAAGAAGAGGGTCGACTTAAAGCAGCTAAAAAACATACACTAAAATATAACCCTTACAATTAGTATATGAAACATATTATTTTAATAGAATCAAAAGGTCTTGGCTCACACCAGACCTAAAATGTTGACTGAAAGATATTTACCAGCATATAATGTAGTAGCTTTGGAGGCAGAGTAGGAGTTGGTACCACACCATTGTTCACTGCCAAATAATTCTGTTCACTCTTTAAAATATAATTCCCTATCCATTAGCAGAAGGTGCAGTTGCACACTCCTCTCAAGCCTGTGCCGCATAATAGATAGGCTGTGATATCCATATCAAGGCTGCAAACTCCTATTTGGAAAGTCAGTTTTAGTAGGCCTATTCTGAAGAGACATTAGGAGTGTTTCATGCAGCAAGTGTGTAGGATTTTTTTTTTTTTTAAATCTGTTTTATTGTTTCATAAAAAATGTGCTCTAGCAAACAGTACATACAGTGCGAACATCAACCCTATGAACTAATAACACTCTGGCGGACCCAAGAAATACATTTCCGGCGAGATAAGAAAGTCCATGGGGTGGGGCCCAGTGTCATACACTTGCGTATTTGAGATATAGTACAGGGTATTGTGTCTATTATGGGAAGATAATCCAGGTAGCAGAAAGCGATTCGCCATATAGGTATGTGTAGGATTTTTTTTAAAGGCAAACGAGAGCCCCCAGTATGGATCAGAATGGAAGCTTTCTATTTGTGTACATTTAAAAGCTCTAAAGAAGCTAATTTCCCCAGTATCCCATTAACTAGAAAAGTTTTTAAAGCATACATTTACAAGTGGGAGGTCCTTGGGGCAGGGCGCTACAGAGTGGGTGGGCTCCCTAATATGGAATAATCCACAGATACCGGTTATGGAATTGGGAAGAATGGTCAGTGAAGAGGATACTGGAAATAGGCCAACTACAAACAAAGAGAATCAGATGAGATTCTTTCAGGATGCAGTTTTCGCTAGCTCTGACTGAGAATACAATGAGATTTTTTGTGCACTGTGGATAAAGGTGTGTGACAAAAAGTAGTGGTAGTACTTGGTAGAATTTTGAAAGTGTTGTTGAACATCTCTTCAGTTTCGTGCCTATGTAGGGTATCTGAAAGAGACGCGTTAGTGATAGATTCCTTACCTTAGAATATCCCCAGGCGTCAGACTGGATCCGGAAAGTTTTTTCGTCAGCAGTACCCCTGCGCGTCGGTAGGTGGCGTCGTGCGGCTCCGCGTCCGTCGCTGGCGTCGTAAGCGCCGAGATGACGTCACGGAGACTACTTAGGCGCCACCCATGCGCGCTGACGTCAGTTATTTCTTTTTCCGCGCCAGCAAGCGCAGATCCGGTTAGAGCACGTACCTTAGTCACTTTTTGACTACTTTTTTTTGGGACTTTTGTCTCTACTTCTTTGAGTCTTTGACTCCTGGTGCCACGTAGGGATGCCTGGGTTTAAATCCTGCGGGCCTGCCGCCGTACGATGTCGGTGGCCGACCCTCATGGCGTCTGTCTCTACTGTCTGGAGCGCGACCATGACTCCCGGTCATGTTCCGACTGTCTGGCCATGGCTCCGAAGGCTTTGCGGGAGTGGTCCCGAAAGCTGCTGGAGGCCCGACAGTTGTCTCCGTGCCGTTCGAGGTCCAGGGGTCGCTCGAGGGACCGACCGCGGAGTCATCATCATCACTCCTCGGGGTCCAAGTCTTCACCCTCAGAATCGGGTAAGAGACGTCACAAGAAAAAGTCGAAGAAGCGCGTACGCTCTCCGACCTCCCCCCGTCGGTCTCCGGACGTGGACGAGGGGGCCCGGGGTCCTTCCCCCGTGGCTCCGTTGGAGCCTTACAGTCCCGCGGCCTACCCGCCATACCCGGGTCCGTCGGCGACTCCGGCCCAGGTGCAAGAGTTTCTTGCTGTCATGGACCGCCTTTTCAGGCCTAGGGCTCCCGCCGGCGCGCCTTCCGGCCCCATGGTCCCTATTGAGGGCCCTTGCTTGCCACTGGCGGCGCCGGCGGCGGCTCCGGCCCCGGCGCCGCAAGGTCCTCCCCCGGCGGCTCCGGCCCCGGCGCCGCAGGGTCCTTTGCCGGTGGCTCCGGCCCCGGCGCCCCCTGCGGCTCTCTTCCCGGCGCCGCCCTAGGTTCCGTTCGTCCCACCTCCGCCCTTGCCCGAGTTTCCGGGCAATTTTGCTCCAGCTTGGGACCCTAAGTGGGACATGGAGCCGGAACGGCGCCAACCGGCGCCGTTCCCGGCGCCGGTGGAGCATTTGTTTTCCCCTGTGCCTCCCCCGCCGCTGCAGCCTGTGCCTCAGGCCGTTGTGGAGGGGGAGGACTGGGAGGGGTCGGAGGACCCTCTTGCACGGCAGTGCAAGTCCGAACAGGAGTGGGCAGAGGACTCAGAGGATGCAGGTGGCCTTGACCTCTCCTCTGAGCCTGGGTTTGTGTCTCCTCCCACTGTCATGGAGGAAGGCGCCACATACACTGTGGTGCTCCGTAGAGCAGCTGAGGCTCTTGACCTTGACCTGCCTACTGTTACCCTCAAGACTAACCTCCTTACTGAAGTGCTTTAGCCGGCGGCAAGTTCCATGGAACCTCTGCTTCCGTTCAATGAGGCCTTGACGGATGTTTTGATGGGCACCTGGTCTAGGCCAGCCACAGGGGTTCCTCTGGATAAAAACGTGGCCAGGCGTCACCGCCCGGCACCGGGTGACCCTGCCTTTTTGACAACTCATCCGACACCGGAGAGCCTGGTCATTCAGGCCTCCACTTCCCAAACCGCATTCCCTGCCGCTCCGCCGGATAAGGAATCGAAAAAGCTGGAGCAGTTTGGCAAAAAGTTGTTTTCCTCTGCCAGCCTGGGGCTGCGGTCAGTCAACACCCCATGCCTCTTGGGCCGCTATTCTCACGCTGTGTGGGACACGGTGGCGCAAACTCTGCCCCAGTTTCTGGAGGAGGTTCGGGCTGTACTTTCCCAAGCTGTTGCGGAGGGGAAGGATGCCGCGAAGTTCGCCATTCGGTGTGGGTTGGACACCGCAGACTCTTTGGGGAGAGCCATCTCCACGACGGTGGCCTTGCGGTGACACGCCTGGCTGCGGTCCACGGGGTTTTCGTGGGAAGGTCCAGAGTTCCCTCATGGAGATGCCTTTTGATGGCACTCGCCTGTTTGGTGATAAGGCAGACAGTGCGCTGGAGCGTTTTAAGGACTCTCGGGCTACAGCCAAGTCCTTGGGTCTCTCCACCACACGCCCGGCCACGTCTACCTTTCGTGGCCACGGAAGGGGCGCCCCTACACGTCCGTTCAGCCAGAGGCCTGCGCAGAACCAACCTCAGCGCGGCCGCGGGCGCCGCCGTGGCGGCACAGGGGGCCAGCGTGCCGGTCAGTCCACCTCCGTTCCTGCAGCATCCGCCTCAAAGCCTTCCTAGTCCGAGCTTTGGGGTGCACCCCACGCCGGTGGGCGGCAGGATTCAACATCGACTCCCCCACTGGCGCTCTGTCACTTCGGACAGGTGGGTGCTGCAAATCGTCCGAAGGGGCTACTCCCTCCCCTTCGAGTCTGCCACCTCAGTTCCACCGCATGTCGGGGGATCACTTGGCGCTTCTCCGACAGGAAGTCACGGCCCTCTTGGCCAAGGGGGCCATCGAGCGTGTTCCTGGGCCCCAAGAAGGAGACAGGGGGCCTGCGCCCCATCTTGGACCTCAGGAACGTCAATCGCTTCCTCCGGAAGGAGAAGTTCAAGATGTTGACTCTGGCTCAGGTTTGGCTGCCCTCGACCCTGGAGACTGGATGGTAGCGTTGGACTTGCAGGACGCATATTTTCACATTCCCGTCCTGCTGGCCCACCGGCGTTACTTGCGGTTCACGGTAGGCCAGGAGCATTTTCAGTTTGCCGTGCTCCCCTTCGGCCTTACCAGCGCCCCGCGGGTGTTCACGAAAGTGATGGCGGTGGTCGCAGCTCATCTGTGCAGGTCCGGGGTGTCAGTCTTCCCCTACCTCGACGACTGGTTGTTGAAGGCGGGCTCGCCCCATGCAGTCGTCACCCACCTTCAGACTACGGCCGACCTCCTGCATTTGCTGGGGTTCTCCATCAACGTGCCGAAGTCGCACCTGAGTCCCTCTCAGAAGCTCCCCTTCATCGGAGCGGTTCTGGATTCGACGCAGTTTCGGGTTTATCCTCCCGAGCAGGGAGTCCGGGATATTCAGGCTATGATTCCGATCTTACAGCCTCTATCCCGGGTTTCAGTCAGGATGACCCTCCGGCTCCTGGGCCTGATGGCCTCCTGCATTCTGCTAGTGCAACATGCCAGGTGGTATATGCGGGCTCTGCAGTGGGACCTGAGTTCCAGTGGGCACAGCATCAGGGCAACCTGTCCGATCATGTCCAGATCTCGGAGGGCACTGCACGACAATTGCAGTGGTGGCTCACGAATCGCGATTGGGTCAATGACAGATCCCTCTCCCTTCCCCAACCGGAGCACACAGTGGTGACGGACTCGTCCCTCCTGGGATGGGGCGGCCACTTGGGAGAGGTGGAGATCAGAGGCCTCTGGTCTCCGGCGGAGTCCCGGCTCCATATCAATGTTTTGGAGCTTCGGGCAATCCGACTTGCACTAAAGGCATTCCTTCCTTCTGTCCGGGGAAGTGTAGTGCAGGTGTTCACGGACAACACCACCGCCATGTGGTATTGCAACAAACAGGGCGGGGTGGGGTCGTGGACCCTATGTCAGGAGGCTCTGCGCCTCTGGACATGGCTGGAACATCAAGGCATTACCTTGGTGGTTCAACACCTGGCAGGTTCTCTAAACGCCAGGGCGGACGAACTCAGCCGCCGGTGCTTGATAGATCACGAATGGCGTCTGAACTCGGACGTGGCGCAAGGTCTCTTTCTGCAGTGGGGAGAGCCTTGGTTAGATCTATTCGCCAGCGAAGAGAACGCGCAATGTCATCAGTTCTGCGCGTTGAAATTTCCAAGGTGGCACTCGCTAGGCGACGCTTTTCGTCACGAGTGGAGCTGCGGTCTGTTGTACGCCTTTCCGCCTATACCACTTCTGCCCAGAGTGCTGAAGAAGATTCGGCGCGACCGGGCCCAAGTCATCCTTGTGGCTCCGGATTGGGCCCGAAGATACTGGTATCCCGAGCTACTCAACATGGCGATCGATCCCCCAATCCGACTGCCTCTTCGGGAGGATCTTCTGTCGCAGCAGCAGGGGACGGTCTTCCACCCGAACCTGTCCAGCCTCCACCTCCATGCGTGGAGATTGAGCGGCGACAGTTGACAGCTTTCGATCTTCCTCCCGAAGTCTGTGATGTCATTTTGGCAGCCCGGCGTCCCTCCACTAAAACGGTATACGCCTGCAGGTGGAACAAGTTTGTGGCATGGTGCAAAGCAAAGTCTGTGGATCCCCTTTCTGCCCCTCTTTCTGAGGTCCTTCTGTTCCTACTATCCTTGGCCCAGCAGGGCTCTGCTCTGGGCACTATCAAAGGTTACCTTTCGGCCATCTCCGCCTTTCTCAGGCTTCCAGATCAGCCTTCTCTCTTTAAGTCCCCGGTTGTTAACCGTTTCCTGAAAGGCATTACACACACGTTTCCTCCCGTGCCTTTCATAATGCCTCAATGGGACTTAAATCTTGTCTTAACCTATCTGATGTGCGCTCCTTTTGAGCCCCTTCATAACTGTCCTTTACGTCTTCTTACTCTAAAGACGGCTTTCCTGGTAGCTATCACCTCTGCTAGAAGAGTGAGTGAGCTCCAGGCTCTTTCTTCTAAACCTCCTTTCCTTTCTGTTCATCCGGACAAGGTGGTTTTAAGGACCCGTCCTTCTTTCTTGCCAAAGGTTGTGACGCCCTTCCACATCGGGCAGACCATCACTTTGCCCACCTTCTTTCCGCCTCCGCCTCCTTCAAAAGAGGAAGAGAGGCTCCACCATCTGGACCCAAAACGTGCGCTCTCGTTCTATCTGAAGCGCACACAACAGTTCCGGGTGGATGACCAGCTCTTTGTTGGCTACGTGGGCGCCAAAAAAGGTTGGGCCGTGCACAAACGAACCATCTCTCGGTGGGTCGTTCTGTGCATCAAAACGTGTTACTCGTTGGCTAAGAAGGAGCCTCCTGTGGGGCTGCATGCCCATTCTACCAGGGCGACGGCAGCCACTACTGCTTTGGGACGCGGCGTTCCCTTGCAGGATATTTGTCAGGCAGCTACATGGGCCTCGTTGCAGACGTTTACCAAGCATTACTGCCTTGACAGCCAAGTCCGGAGAGACGGCTTCTTTGGCCGTTCTGTTCTCCGTGACTTTCTGGTGTAATCTATTCGCAGACCCACCACCGGGGTTGGTATTGCTGGGGTATCTATTCTAAGGTAAGGAATCTATCACTAATGTGTCTCTTTCAGATGCACAAGTTACTACCTGTGTAACGATATATCTGTAAGAGACATTAGTTAGTGATAGATTCCTTACCGCCCCACCCATCCTCCCCGTTCTGCGAACTGATTCTAGGGTTAAGGTCATCCCTTTCAGGGCCCTAGTTTCATGGCACCAGTGGTCAGTTTCTTTCATGGCTCTGCGTTCCTGGCGCGGAAAGTCGTGTGCAGAACTGACGTCAGCGCGCATGGGTGGCGCCTAAGTAGTCTCCGTGACGTCATCTCGGCGCTTACGACGCCAGCGACGGACGCGGAGCCGCACGACGCCACCTACCGACGGTCAGGGGTACTGCTGACGAAAAAACTTTCCGGATCCAGTCTGACGCCTGGGGATATTCTAAGGTAAGGAATCTATCACTAACTAATGTCTCTTACAGATATATCGTTACACAAGTAGTAACTTGTGCTTTTGGTCAGACTCTGATGAAGGTGTTCTCAAAAAGCAGTTCTCACTGGACTGAGTCCCTGGGTGTCGAAATCTCTCAACTGAAGTAGACAGTGAACATCAGTCACAAAGGTGGAAGTTGACATGTCTAGGAAGCTTACCCAAAATAAATTGCGCTACTGATTGTTCTCGACAGCTATGAAAATGAGAACACTAAGATTAATGGACTCACACGTTTGCTGGAAATAGAACTCAGTAGCGGGAAGTTACAAACATACGCCCTCTATCTGCTCTACTGTGTATCCTCGCACCACAGTACCCCTTTGCTGTCATTCTTTTGTCACCCCTCTCCCTTTTTTCTGATTTGCCTTCTCCTCTTTCTCCATTTTACCCAGATCTCTTACCTCTACCCTTATATGCATGCTTTCCTCTCTACCCATGCTTTTTTATGTCTCTTCTCTAACCATCTTAGCTGTCTCTTCACTTTACTGCTGCTCTGCTCGTTTTCCTCTCGGTTCTCTCCTTTACTTTACTGCTTTCTCTGTCTTCTCTCTCTGTCTCTTCTTCACATCTGCTCTGCCTTCTTTTTTCCTCTGCATCTAAATTGCTCTCCACTCTCGTTGTGCTTCACTCTTTTATCTCTCTTCTTTCATTTCTCTCCGTTCTTCGTTTTCTGCTACATCCTTGCTGTCTCTTGTAACTTACCTTCACCACTGTTCTCGCACCTGTCTCAGGCCTGAATCTTTCTCTACCAAACATGATTTAGGTCCTGATTTAGATCTTGGCGTAAGGGTTAATCCTTCACAACGGTGATGGATATCCCGTCCGCAGAAATATAAATCCCATTATATCTTATGGGGTTTATATTTTGCCAGATGGGATATCCTTCACCGTTGTGAGGGAGTAGCCCGTCCGCCAAGATCTGAATCAGGCCCTTAGTGTTTTGAGTATCTGTGATGTTCCCCTACTCCCTGCTTGGGAAACCCTTATACACGGGGGTGTACCAGTGTCTCACAAGTAGTTAAAGTATGTTAACACTGGGTTATACACTATTTTTGTGCAATTTCAATGTTGGAGCTCGGTTTATTATTTTGTTGCATTGTTCATGTTAGGTGTATACTTTGCTGAATTTGTGAACAATGGTGTCTCTTTGCGTGTGTTGTTTTGTTAGTACTGCCCTGGCAGATGATGCTTGTGTTGGGATTTTTTTTAACTGGATGAAATGCCTGTGCTACAAAGTAAATCCTTGTTGCCCTTGATGTCTTGGCTGTGCTTGCATAGTAATGTTTCACACGGCAGCGTTCATGGTTTTTTAATGCATTTTGTATTAATTCACTTCTTTCAAATCATGGACATTCATCTTTTTGTTTGAAAGGAGGCATCTTTGATGCATTAATGCATGTGAAATTGTACGTGCATATTTTAGTTATAAAAACTGAATACAGAAACTAAATATATTGTGCACGCCTAGTATTAACTTTTTTCTGTTAAAGGATTATGACAGCCGTTAGCTTAATGTTTTACTATCTCTCATGGTTGTTCGCGTATTATCTTATGATACTGTGAATTATGCATCTTGCTTGTGTAGCTTATGTGTATGCAGATTTATGTTTTAGTAATGCGTTTAAGTTTTTTATGTGTATGATGATAGAAGTGATGGATTTTGCCCATTCTTTAATACTTGTGCGAATAGTTTTTTTTATAGTAAATTAATATATCTCGTGAATTCCTTATACTGTGGACAACAGCAGTTCTGCTGCGTTTTGCTGTGTGACCTTAAATTTGGCCATAGTTTTATATTGACATGTTTATTAATAATTTTTTCATATATGCTCACATCTATTGTGAATGCATTTTAAATTTCTAGTTTTAGATTTTGTGTTTTGTGAATGTTTTGTGGGTGTTAGTAACAAAAACTGTTGCCGCTACAGATGCCAACTCTGCTGTATTATTGTACGGCACACTCTCTCTGCAAGGGTAGATCTCAGTATTTGCACTGTAAATAGCAGCAAGCAGCAAATGCCATCTCCATGGGTGAGTGGTTCGGATGCCCAAGATAGGGGATACTGTCCTTTGCCGCTCCTGCACCTGCCATCTGGCAGACATCTTAGAGCTGATGGCACCGCTACTGCCGGGACATTGCTGCTATGGTCCCTGTGAACCCTGCGGCTGTGGTGGCGCCCTGGCAGGTATCACCTTTACTGGTATTTACTGGGAATGCAGAGCTAGGCCGCTGCCTTGCCAAGATGATGGTCAGGCAGCAAGGACAGGCAGAGAGGCGGATACCGACTCTTTGTGCGGCCTGCAGTAGCTGATCGAGGTGGTACGCTGTCTCTGGGGTAGGTGTCCCACGACAGTGAGACCCACCCCCACCACCTACCGTGAGAGTTAGCCTGGGGAATGCTCTGATGTGGCATCTGCATTCCTCCCACATTGGCGGTGATACTAGAGCTTAGAAGAGGTGGAGCGGGCGATCCAAGTCCTGCGGCCTGAGGTAGTTGCACCTGCAGCAAGGTGTGCTGTGATGGATCTGTGAGGCTCCCCACTGCCTGGCGTGGAGCACAATTTGGTTGAAGCACATTGAGCACTGCGGAAGGTGCTAAGGGTAGAGGGGCGATGGCAGAAGACACAGACAGCTTTATTGATCCCTGTGGGCCCGGCAAGACAAGACCGACTCTGGGTGGGAGTCTGGACCCTTGGGGCAGCCAGGGCCCTCTCCTTGCTGCTGGGGTCAACCCGACTGGACATTGTGCTGCCTGAGGATCCGATACAAGCGTTTGAGAGTACGGGGATGTCCCTATGTCACTTGGACAGTCCTGGTGGGATGTGGCCTGGGCCACGCCTTGGGGGAAGAGTCTGTGGGCCCTCTCACCTTTTGTGGTCTTCCTAGACGAGTGCAGGCCAAGCCCTGGTGAAGCGCAGGACATTCATAGTCTGAAGAGGACTTCCGACAGCTCGTGCCACACTTGCCAACATTCCAGGCAAGGGGTTTGGTGGGCTGGACATATTGGCTCAGTGAGACTCTGCACTGGGTCCCCATCTGCTACATTGAGATGGCTAGGGACAAGGTCTCCCCAAACAGGGTAAATTGGACAAATATGCCAAGCCTATACCTCAGCCTTTACATGACACTGCTGTGGTGGGCCCAGATGCTGCACACTCTGAGGGGGTCGGAGAGGTGGGCTGTCCTGGGACAAAGGCCAGACCACATGTTATTTGGTCCTCCCACGAGGCTTTGGAGACCAAAATTGGAGAGGTGGGTGCAGACGTTGCGCTGCTCCAACAGGACTCACGCAAAACCACAGGCTGTGTGACAGAACTGGAGACTCACATTGCTACCCAGGAGGACATGCTTAAGGAGCTCGGCTAGACCATTCAGAAACTGAAAAGCGAGATTGAGACCTGAATAGAAGATGCAAAGGGCCACTCAAGTCGCAATAATCTACACCTGCTGGGATTCCAAGAGGGCGTAGCGGGCTGCCGTCCAGAGCAGTTCCTTGCGAACTGGCTGCGTTCCTTCCTACGTGCAGAGCAGATCTCGACCTGCTTCCTCATAGAGTGTGCACTGGTAATGCGGCCTGCTCCAGGAGTACCCCCTAGACCGATGATTACCAGCTTCTTGAACTTGAGGGACATAGATCTGGTCCTCCAAATAGTCAGGGTCCTGGGGAAGATTTGGCATGATCACAAAAAATCCCAATCTTACCAGACTACTCAGGACTAGTGCAGTGGCAAAGAATTTGTTTGAGCAGGTGAAGCAGAAGCTATGACTAATAAACATAAAGTACATGTTGCTCTTTCCCACCAATCTCAGAGTGATTTTCCAGGATAAGAATTGGTTTTTCAACCATCCAAATCACGTGTGGAAGTGGGTTGAGGAGCAACCCATACTGACTGCTAAGCCCCAGGCCCAAAGTTCTCTGAATCAACATGAACGAGAGCAGATGAAGGACGCTGGGGAAGGAAGACACGCAATCCACGAGGCCCCCGGAAAAGACCAAGGCTGGGATGCTCAGGATCATCCCCGGCAGTGACTTGAGACATGACTGTTGAGGCATCCTCGGATACGGATATTGGCAATGATTCACCCACTTCACCATGCAATAGGTCTCTGGGAGAGGCCTTAGACTCCACTGACTTGTAAACTCATAATGAATTGTTGTCCATTTGGTGCCTTGTACAGTGTTCGGTGTGTTGTGGGAAGAGGCAAGCAGTGTGTCTGGTACTTTGTAGGTTAGTCCACTTCGGCAACAGATGTTTCTCGATAGGAAGCATGAGGTGGGGGTATTTGGAGGGAGTTAAAATTGTTTTAGTTAGGTTCTAGTTGGCAGAGTGGGATCTCATAGCCTGGCTGTTTGTTGTGGGGCGGAACTTCCCGGTTACATAGCAATTTGTGATTTCTGGAGGACCACATAGTTCTGTCAGGGAACATTAATGGTCTTCTGGATAAAATTAAGCTGGGGGGCAGTGATGTCCTTCATTAAGCGCCATTCTCTGGCGGTCCTGCAGGAGACTCATCTGATGGCTACTAGGTGTGGGTTCATAGGCCACCATGGCTATACAAGAGTGTACCAGGGGCTCTAGGGGCACTACTATTCTATTACAGATCCTTTCCTTTGGCAGTCACAGTGTTCATTTGGATAATATGGGTAGCTATCTAAATATCAAAGATATGCTGGAGAGAGCCTCATGCATGGTGGGTAGTGTTTACACCCCGACACTGGTAAACACTACCCATCAGGAGATTTCTAAGATCCAGTTCAACGCCCTGCAGAGAATACTGATTCTGTGGGTAGATTTAATGGTCTCTTGAACCCTGCTCTAGATCTAGATAGCCCCAAACCAGGCCATAGGTCTCTAGTTTTTAGCAGATGGGTCGACTACATGGGCCTGGCCAATGTATGACTCCACAGACACCTGACTAACAGGCAATAAACATATTACTTCGCACCCCGGAGGTGCTGTTCTAGATTGGACTACCTGTTAATGCCAGACTACGACCTGGGGCAGTGGCTGGGTCGCGTATCTTGCCTTGGGGTTTATTGGACCATGCATGGGTCAAGATGTGGTTCACAAGCACGTAATGGGGCCAACAGGGTGTATGGGGACTCAAATGCCTGGCGGCTAATGAATGAGGCCTTTGGTGTCCCCCTACAAGATGTTATTAAGGAATATTTTGATATCAATGTCCCTTCTGTGTCCTCACAATTTATTCTTTGGGACTGTACATAAGGTAGTGTATTCTCATATTTGAGAGGGAGGGATAGAGAGAGTGAGATAGTCGAGTATGAGTTTCAGCTGCTAAAGGCTGAGTGGGCCCATGCTGACTCTGAAGAAGATGACAGGCATAGAGAGCCAATAAGACTGGCTCTGAAGCAAAATCTTCTAGACTTAACTATGAAGCCTTGGACTGTTTCCTGATACTGAATATACGAAATGGGGAACAAGTTGGGCAAACTGCTTTATTGGTTGTCATAAAAACAACAACCGATCAGTATTATTCTATTGATCCATAATGTAGAAGGCCAGATGATCACTAATTCGGTAGCGATAGCCGAGGTTTTCGCAATGTATTATAAATAAAAAAATCCCTAAGCCTGAAGTTGGGAACCCTATAGTCAATGACTTGATTGTCAGGTCTCTTTCTAGAGCAAATTGGGTCGATCTAGGCCATCCGATTTACGTTGAGGAAATCCAAAAGTCTCCAGTATAAACTCTGGACCAAATGGGTTTCCAGTCGAGTTCAAGAGGTTTGCACCATTGCTCTCCACACACTTTCTGGAGCTTTTTAAGGAGACTGGAAATACAGCGACTCTCCCGAGTTACCTTCAGGAGTCAACATTTGTTGCCCTACTGGAACTGGGCAGATCGTCAGATGCCCGTTCATCACACCAACTTATTTCACTCATTAATATTGAGATGAAAGCTCCTTGACAAACTGCTTGCCTTTAAACTGATTCGGGTCATAAGATTGTTGATCCATGAAGATCAGAATGGCTTCATTTCTGGTAGAAGTACGAGGCACTGCCTGAGGCGACTGGAGGTAGCTGTGAGTAAAAATCGTGTCTGACAGGCCTTGTGGTGTTGCTTTTAGTAGATAATGAGAAGTCTTTTGACACAGTTTATTGCCCTTTCTTTTTAGAATACTTGAAAGGATAAACTTTGACTTGTGATTCTTGGGCTGAGCTCGGGCTCTATACGATGCCTCCACTGCTAGACTGTATGTTAATGGGGTTCTCTCGTGCCCGTTTCCAATCCTGAGGGGTACGCAGCAGAGGTGGCCTCTTCCCTCACCCACCTTCTTTTCTCCCTTGTAATAGAGCTGTTGGTGAAGTGGGTCCGAAGTGATGGTCAAGTTGCTGGGTTTCAATAGCCAGATGGGGCAAGGAAAGTTTCTCTCTATGTGGATGATGTCTTTGTTTTCCTGCAAGATCCATTAAGCTCAGACTGACAAGTTATGCGTACATTCGTGATTACTCGCAGGCTTCGGGCCTTCCAGTGAATTGCAGCTGAGGTGCCCTACACAGCAGTGCGTTCTACCTGCATTGTGGCGGTTGATGGGGTGAAATACTTAGAGAGGTAGATTACTTGGTACAGATAACAGGCTTGGGATCGGAATATCGCCTCATTGATACCACGCACGAGTTAGAGAGTTGGTCTCCGCTGTCCATTTTAATTATAGGAAGAGTGGCATTGTACAAAATGATTACACTCACCCGTTTCTTATATATATATATATATTACAAAATTACCTATATGCACTCCTGCAGATGTTCTTCACAAGTCTTCAGTCTATGGTCACTAAGTTCTGTGGGCAAATACTCTCCCCAGAGTTTTTTTTTAAAAAAATGCATGCTACCCAAAATCAATCCCTGACCTTCAGTTTTACTATTGGGCGTCACAAATGGTCCCCTATTGGGGACTGGCTGTTGAGTGACAGACACCACTCTGCCTTTTGCCTAAAGTTCCAACTTCTAGACGGTGTGGGAATAAGAGAGTTGCTGTAGGGTGGTCCCCACCTCTGTCCCTACCACAGATTACTAGGATACTGTGTTGGTGAGAGACTTTGTGTTGTATTGGATGGCTTCACCGTTCCCCGGAAGACTGTCCGACCCCACTGTGGACAGGCACTCGGCTGGCAAAAGTGTCTTGACTATCAAGGTTTCAATAGTGGGACCTCATTGGACTCTCCTTGCTGAGGGACGTTTGGGCAAGGGTTGAAGGTGGAATTCGACCTTCATAGGTCTCACCTTTTTAGATATCTCCATCTCTGCCATGCCCTGCTCACACATAAGGAATCGCTGGTGGAGTCCCCTCAGTTCAGCCCTTTGGAGGCTAAATTGATGCTTGAGCTCCTGGGTCTGGGAGGGGTATCTCCTGTATATACCGTTCACTGGTTCTTAATGTTTCAGATCCTTTACTCCCTACAAGGGTTACATAGGAATTGGAGGTGGGCGAGATGAAAGATGATCAATGGCAGGAAGCAAAGATGGCCCCCAGAATGCTTGTGATCCCATTTAATCTTAAACTTATTCAATTTAGTTATTTTCATAAGACTTGCTTTAGCTCCAACAGGTTGTGGAGGGTGGGATTCAACAGTGATGCCAGGTGTATGAGGTGCGACGACGCCCTGGGCACCTTTTATTATGTGATCTAGGTGTGCCCATCTAATCATGATATTGAAGACTGATTCACAATGCACTGACAGCTATTCTTCACACTCTGACCCAGACCAGGCTGCTTTTAATCATGGAAGGTTGGATCAAGGGAAGAGCACATAGGACTTTGGCGGGAGTGGGATTTTTGGTGACAAAGAGAGACATCGCCAGGTTCTGGTGCAGCCATTGAAAAAATGGTGTATAAACGGAGGTTATCCGCCGGAAAGCACCAGAAGGTATCTCGTCCATGGAGGTCTATGCATCATATATAGCCGGTGTCCTACTGGTCATCTCACTGCTCGAATAAATGCCTATATTGATATTTATATATATGTGGGCTCTGACCATGGGTTGGGATATACTCTGCATTTTTTGTATGTTTTGATATGCCGCAAAATAAATTAAACAGTTATGTGAAAAAATGCCATTCTCCATCTTTTGTGATCTCTTTTTATTGTCACAGTAAAATTCAGCAATTTGCTCATAAAAACAATTAGAGCAGAAAGATATGCTCACTTTAGAGGCATTACTTTAAATTACAAAGAGGTACCAATGTGTCACCTACGAAAGACAATCAGAATGCAGCAAGAGGTCCTCACGTCTTTAAATTGAATAACTGTCAGCGTGAATTTCATACATGCTGTAAGACATAGCTAAAGACAAAAACATTTGTAACTGCTAACATACTATGTTGCTTAGGATTAGGCCTACACTAAGCTCATATTGATAAAAGTGGTATATTGATATTTTACTTGCGAACTTTAAAAACACATGAAAAAATCAGTATCAAAATAAATAAAAATTTCCAGAGCAAACATTTTCCCCAATAAATAGGGTTGTAATGTGTGTTTAAATATGTATGCAGTGTGTGTCTTTGAATTCTTATGAAATACATGTCTTTCGCATGGATTTTGATTATTTTGTTTTCATTAATTTACTTTTCTGCTAACCAGGCTAGTAATGCATTTCTGTCAAACGAGGCAACCATGACGCAGTGTCTACATGCATGCATTTTTAGCCTTCCTGTACTGGCTGCCCGGCTCCTTGTTTTTGGTTGTAGGAGTGGTTGCCATTTTTTGCACTGAATTACAGGTTGCCACTGCAGAGCCGCCATTTTTCTCTCCGGTTAGCTCTCTAGCATTCAGCAGCTTTTCTCTGATCCACCCTATTTAAACTGTTACATGCTACGCACACGCAGTGAAGATATTAGCTACTGGCACAAGGCTTTTAATTGATAACCAGCGGCAGTTGACTGGGACGGGAAAGCAGCTATGGTCACACTGAGTAATTTGTCTTTTAATCCATGTCTTTTAATCCTGTGCAGTAGCATTGGTTTTGTTTGTTGTTTTTATCCTTGTACTGGCTGCCTGACTCCTTGTTTTTGGTTGTAGGAGTGGACGCCATATTTTTGTACTGAATTACAGGTTGCCACTGCAAAGCCGCCATTTTTCTCTCCGGTTAGTGCTCTAGCGGTCGGCAGCTTTTCTCTGATTCTCCCTATTTAAACAGTTACATGCTGCAGACGCGCAGCGGATGCTCCTCTGGTGCACTGGAGGCTAGCCTGAAACGCGCCCAGCGCCAGCCATGCTGCCAGTTTCACTATTTGTCCACCTCAGGTGAGATCATACTCCCTGGAGAAGCTACTGTTCTTAAATGATGGTGGGTGTCACCCCGTTGTTCCTTTTAATGTAGAACATGGTGAAGACAAAGTGCTTTTTTGTTCAGACTGTGGGTTTCCCCCTAGTAGTCTTATGGTGGACACATCCCAAGTCCCATTTATTGTCAATAATCTTGTGGTCCTTTCCAGTTTGCCCTTACATTGCCCCCCTCCCGAGTCGACTTCCTTTAAGTCTTGTCTTATCAATTGCAGATCACTTCCCAAACATTCCCTAGACGAGTTTATACTTCTCGCTGTTATTAAATGGGATTTTATATTCCTTACTGAAACATGGCTGGAAAAAAAAAAAAAAACATCAGCTCCGGATATCGCGCTGGACTTCCCCCATGGCTTCCGGGTTCACTTTGTAAATTGTGAAGGAAGAGCTGGTGGGGGCATAGCCATAATATTTAGAGAAACATTTGAGGGCTCTTTTGCTACACTATTGGAAGTTGGCAACATTGAGGATCTCCTGTTGCCTTTAAGCTTAGTCTGCCCCAATAATAACTTGTAACATCTTCTTGACATAATTGCCCAACGCTTTTTTCGATATTCTAATTTTACGATTCTTGAAGATTTTAATTTGCATATGGATGACGCAAAATGTTCTTCGGCCATGCAGTTTAAACTTGCCTTGGAAGGCATGAACATTCCCCAGCTGGTCACCTCCCCAATGCACAAAGCTGGCCATACTTTAGATTTGATTTTTTTCCAGTCTTCCCGATCTACGGGTACTTCCAGCTCACACGGTTATCTGGTCGGTCCACCTTCTAGTGCCTTTTATCTTTAGCTGTGGGTGGTCTCAAAAGACAGTGAACAAACTGCTGTCTCTTTCTAGAGTTTAGCACAAGATTTCTGAGATACCTTTTTGTCATAACTTGCATTCTTCTATCCCTCTGCTAACCGATATCTTAGATACTGACGTTTCAAATTTCAATGAGTGCCTTATAAACACCCTCAATCCCCTGGCCCCGTTAAAGAGTCATGTCTCCAAAAAGTTCTCTACTAACGGCTTGGTTCTCTTCCTCCCTAAGTCAAGAAAAAAGTTTTAGAACGTCAGTGGCATAAGTCTTTTAATCCTGAGGCAAAATATAAACTAGCATTAAAAGAATATTGTAAATCAATTCGTAAAGCTCAAAGAGACCATTTTCTCATCCCTGATCTCTACGGCCGCTAACACTCCTCCTGTTTTGCCAAAAATCGTCCAATATTTTCTTTCACCTGAGGCCATCTAAAGCAGAATTTCTTCTTCGCAAGAAGTCTGCAGTGACCTATCGCTTTTTTTCCATTAGAAAATTCAATGTAAAATTTCATATGAAAACTACCAGTGAATCCCAAGTTCAGCTTAGGCCTAGTGGGGGCCCTTCATTATCAAAATGTAATGCCACGTCAGAAGCAGATTTGCTTAAAGAACTTGAAAAATGCAAATCAGGTTTGCCTGCGGATCCACGTCCTCCCCATATTCTCAGACTGGCGTTCTTAACCTTGTGTTAAATAAAATCCTCAACAATTCACTTGAACTAGGTTCTTTTCTGTTGTCTGGAAGCAGGTTTTTCTTCTGCCGCTGTTAAAGAAACCTAAAGCAGATCGAGGAGTATTAAATAATTTCAGACCTATTTCCCTTCTTCTGGCTCCAGCCAAGATTTTGGAAAAATGGGTCAACAGACAATTAACATCCTAATCTAATCTGCTGCATGACTCCCAATCCGGCTTCCATCCAGGTATCAGCACCGATTCTGCTTTGTTGGAGGTCACTAAATTTGTTAAAGAATATTTGGTCTCCAGGGATGCTCTGTCATGGTAGCCTTGGTTGATCTATCAGCTGCTTTGATACAGTCTCACAATCTACCTTGCTAAATAGAATCAAAGAGGCATACAGGATCAGGCTTTTGCTTGGTTAAAATTTTTCTTGGAGAACACATCACAGAAGGTACACCTTTCTCCTTGCACTTTCTCCCCAGGCCACTAGAGTATGGAGTTCCCCAGGGCTCAACCTTGAGCCCTACTATTTCCAATCTATATTTGCTAAACTGATTGAATGGTGGGGTATTCAGGGGGTGTCTTACGCCGATGACACCTAACTTCTGCAGTTGTTACACACACACACATAAATATATAAAAAATATACATAGATACATTATATGTATTATTTATGTTTTACATATACACATACATACATACACACATACATACATACATACATACTTCCTTCCTACTGGCGGTCACCAGTAGGTAGTTATAGTTAGGTCTGCTTTTGCATAGAAAGAGTGTTTTTTTGTTTGCTAATAACTTTGGCCCCGTTTGACAAAACGTTCCAAAAAAAAGTTCATCCACCTCAGCTCCTTCCAGAAAAGTTTTGGGGTGATCTGTCAAGCAGGGGCCGAGGAAAAAGGCGGTCCCAAAATGTAAAATGTATTTTCCAAAGACGTCTTTAGACACAGCTACAGCAAAAACTGCTGAACGGAATTACACCAAATTCGTCAGGAAGCTAGATCTTGGTCCACAGATTGTGCTTTTTGTGATTTGGTGTAAATCGGTTCAGTATTTTTTGAGAAATTAAGGGTAAAAAATAACTTAAATGGTATCTACCAGAGAGGCCCCTCCGTTCAAGCGCAGCAACAAATATTAGGATTCCTAAGTTTAGATGATCCTCCTGAAGCGGCAGAAGTTTCGTGACAGGGGCGTCGAAACTTTGGAACTCCCTTCCTCTGTATATAAAATCTCAGACTAACCTACTCTCTTTCCATAAGTCACTGAAAACATGACTTTTCACCTTCTAACTCTGCTCACACGCTCCGATAGTAGCGCCTTGACGCCTCCGGGCAACTGTTTGCGCTTTATAAAATTAATTAACAATAACAATTGCATATTTGGACAGTTGGGCTCGCAAGAGTCCCGCAAGAGCGCAAATTAAAAAATGGAGCCCTGTGATTGGTCGAGAGGCCCGTTTTTCTTGTGAGCCTTCTCGCTCTCAAAGGAGCGAGAGGCTCATGCAAGTCCCGCGAGATCGAACTCTCTGATTGGCTAGCTGTTGGAATGTTAGAAATTAAATGGCTGCCATTACTGTTTACTGCGAAAAAGTGGAAGTGTTGTGGAAATAAAATTAAAAAGCTATGTAAGAGGGCAGCAGAAAAGCATGTTGTCCCCCTGAGTTTACAGAGGAGGTGTCTAAGGGATAATACTGTGAAGAAAATAAATGTATATTGTTTTTAACTAATTTTTAGGATCTCGTGACACTCCTGCAGGATTGCAAAAGTAAAAAGGAGTAGATGAGTTCTCAATATACTCCATTAGTAGGAAAGCATATTGTTGTGCTTGTTCTTGAGAGAATGTGTGTAAGAGATAAGTACTGTGATGAGTAGATGGTTATTTTTATGGGGTTCGTTCAGTCTCATGAGCATCCCACGAGAGTCAAATAGGAAAGCCTGCCACAAGGTGTTTGTGATCCCCAATATCTCAAATGCAGCCATACATCAACAGTTTTCTACCTTAGACAACACTTTTAATGTCTTATTCTCTTCAAAATTACAAAAATACACTGTTAGGAACTTAATTCCAAATGTACGATCTCGCGAAAGCTGGACAGGAAGTACAGCCCCCCTCGCAGTCCATGCAGGGGATTGTGTGTTCGAGTCCCGCTATTGTTTTGCGATAGCCGTAAAATTGTAAATAAAATAATTAATAAAATATACATACTGTAATTACTCAATTATTAAAGATTAGCATTCAATAATAACTCGCCACATGAAAAAGATCTCTGTACGATAGATTAGAACAGTTTTTAAAAAAAAGTTTTTATTTAGCAGTTGTTCAGTTCACAGATGTTCAGTACGAATGAAAAGCAAATACAGTAAGCCACTCGCAGGAGGTAGAACAAAATGTTTAACTCTATGAACTTGTGAGTCTCCCGCGAGAGCGATCACACGCCTTAAAAATTGAGGTACATAGTGAAAGCACATAGTTTACAGTACAGTAAAACTAATCAGTGTCTTTTTTAAATATAAATTTAAAGTTTATGTAAAAATAGATACAAAGACTATGACACCTATGCTGGCAACATTTCTCAATTTTTGGGTTACACAAACGAAGAAGATGAATATTCTCAGTGCAAGCATCGTTGGAGTAGTTAGCTTCCATGTATTTATAAATATATATATATATTTTTTTTTTTTTAAACCTTTGGAATACACTGAAAAAAACAAAGGTTAAAGTAATGTTATAGTTAGGTGAATTAATTTGTCAGTGTGGACATCAATGTTTTGAACTAAAAAAACATAGAAATCCCCCAGTCATAGTTAGCAGCACTAACTATAACTTGTGCCCCTGCCATACACTGCTTATAACCTGACATATTACATTGCTCATAACATTTTCTATGACATCACTGATGACATCCTTGATGACCTCATTCAAGCTTTTTTTGTACACATTGCTCTATAAACTGGTATAGCTTTAGAGCTCTAAATGGAAGTACAAAATAACTCTGAAGAATATGAGCCATGATAAATTCCATCACAGAAACATCACCCTTAGCTGTAGAAAGTATGAGTTGTGTACTACGTTGACCATATATTAAACACTTCACGGGTAGCGTAGTTCACATTAACAATCAACCACAGATATATGGAAACCCCTCATTGGATACAATGTTCAATTTGTAACCACCTGTTCAGGGCAAGCCAAGTTCCCAAAAATACTAAACGTCTCTTCCAAACACAATGCCCTAGTACGGACAGCTTTTATCTGTATCAAGCCACTGACAGTCACTGAACCTACATTGAGAAATGAAGTTGATATAAGTAGAGAAGTGAATATTGTAAACAGTACTCACTCTACGGAGAGAGTTTATTCAGTATCAGACTGTTTGCAGACAGTGAAACTCCCATGAGAAATACACTATAGAATATTAGAACATTAGACTGCTGAGAACAAAGGCTTCATGGAGCCTGAGGGGATGTCGACCCCCTCAGGCTCTGTGAGGCCTTTGTTTTACTAATCAGAACATCTAGGGGCGGAATGTTCTAATAGCCTTTTAGCCCTCCGTAGTGGGCTATATGGGCATTAAAGGCCACCTCTTCCGCCTTCTGCTCCGGCCTTTAATGCTGGAGCGGGCCTTTAATGGAAGTATAGCCTGCTACAGCAGGCTATAAGGCTATATTAAAAAGTATCTACTAAGTACAGTGTACACTCTATGCAAAACATGTCCAAAGAGTGACTATTTACTTAAAATAACCAAGGTCTGAAGGTGCTAAAAATCATACTACCTGCAGCCTTCATACTGTGGTATAGCTCATCTTCTGAAGCAAAACAATCACACGTACATAGGTTAGTACTTGGTGCACACAGTCTTCTATGTTAAGAAGAAATTGTCATATTGAGATGATTCTGTCTAATACCTTAAGGCTGCTTACAATACTTAGTATATAGTACGTAGAATCTTTGCCCTGTGGAAACTTTTTCTGCAGTACCAAAAGACTTGTGTGGAACATAATGAATTCAAGTCAACTGTCACCTGCACACAGAGTTACTCTTCAATAAAAGGTTTATAACGGGTTCAATACCACTACTCACCTATAGTGCATTAGAAGCACATGCGTTTTGTTAACACTTATACTGATCAGCTGGTCACAGGCTGTACAAAAGTAGGTAGAAAAGTAATGTGGTAATTACCTCCCACTATGTAAACTATAAAATAAACTAACACACTCATTGAATGATGTCATCAGTGATGTCATGACTGGTGTCCTTTGAAATGTCATGAGTGATGTCATAGAATGTCATAAGTGATGTCATGTTAGGTCATAAGCAGTGCATGGCGGGGGGACACGTTCTAGTTAGTGCTTCTAACTATAATGGTGAATTTCTGTGTTTTCTTTAGTTCAAAACGTTAAAGTTCACACTGACAAAATTTATCTAACTATAACGTTACTTTAACCTTTCTTTTTTTCCATGAATATAATATAAAATTACACAGTGGTGGTAACCACTGTTTAGTTATACGTGAGTCAGAGGTTAGGTTATACTCGAGTCAGAGCTTCCATAGGACGAGCGTCGTTTTACTAGTAACTTTAGCGCCATTTGACATATCTTCACGAAACCTTTTAAAAAAGTTTTTCCTCCTCAGCTCCTTCCTGGAAGGTTTTCGGGTGATCCTTCAAGTGGGCACCATGAAAAAAGGGGCATCCGAAAACACTTTTTTCCCTATGCATTTTCCGTAGGATAAATTAGACAACGATACAAAGAAAATGGCTGAACAGAATTACACCAAATTTGGCAGAAGCTATATCTTTACCCAGAAAGCGTACTTTTTGAGATTTGGTGTATAACTGTTCAGCAGTTTTTTTTTGTGTTTTTTTTTTTTAGAAATTAAGGCTCAAAATTTATAGATATAGGGCCATATGTATGAACACATTTTCCCATAGACACAGAATGGGCAAAACCCTTTGATACATCTGGCCCATAGTGACTGTTTATCCCACGGGACTCCAGCTGGAGCAACAATCCAAAAATGAGAGCAATGTGATTTGTTGCAAGTGCTTTTTTAGGTCGAGCCTCGAGTAGCGCGCAAGCGCTGCTCTGCGCGACTTTAAGTAAGGGGCTTTTGAATGCTGACCAGACGCTCATGCGTCATGGCCTTTTCCCTGCGGTTACCCGCACGGCAGACACCTGTTTCCAATTATCGTGCCCTGACGCGGGCGCGATAATTGAAAACACATGGCCATTGTGCATGAGCGTGTGGTCAGCTTAGCAGGCTGCCGCGCTCGCTCGCCCCCACTCCTCTTTTCTTACTGCAGGCAGGACGACGTGCGCAGCTGAGACAAAGGCAGGCGCTTGTTTTACTTTGAAAGCACTTCATATGCAGATAGATATATTAAACACGGGCACTGGGTTTGCATTCTCCAAGTCCATGTTCATTTTTCAGGAAAGCAAACTGCAGCGCGGGGGCAATAAAGCCTCCCCGAAAATTATTTGTGTCAACGCTCATGATTAAAAGCCGTTAAAATGAATGGCTTCAGCGAACTCCTTTTCAAAGCAGTGGACTCGTCGATGGGCCTGAAAAAGTGCACGACCAGCAGGACGAGAATCAATGTGTAGTTAAATGATGGGAAGTGATTAGTTTCTCTAATCACGTTCGTTTAGGAGTCTGGCGTGAATGGAGGCTTCCAGCTGTGATTGATTGCCATTCTCTGAAGCGGGAAGGTCTGCTGGGTTCATTGGACATTACTTGAATTTCAGGAATGGGAAGCACCGCGAAACTATAAAACATTTTGACAAAATGATGAAGAAGTCAGTGCGCCGTTCTAATTATTATCGAACACTGCTTGCATATGGGTTAGGGGTGGCTACTTCCTTATGGCGACAGTAAAAAAGCAATATGGAAGTTGTCTATTGAAACACCATACTAGAGAGGAATGTGATGGGTTCTGACCGTTGACTCTTAGGTTTAAAAAAACAAGCATTTGCAATGCAATAGGTCTCGCATTTACGCTAGTTTAAGCTATTGGCATTCTAAACGACAATGCCTTTTATTTATGTTTTAAAAAACGAAAACAAAAATAAAAGGCTTTGTCAATTACGATGTCAATAGCTCAAACTTGCGTAAATGCGAGACCTATTGCATTGCAAATGCTTGTTTCCTGTTGGCTGGCTTGCCTGAGTCCCGTGGGAGTGAGCGATCTGATTACCTGGCTGCAATATGAAAGAAAATATTGCAGCCGCCATTACAGGGCAAGGGGACTTGATCCCCGTGTCCTGCAAATTGTAAAGAAATCATATATGAGAGGGCAGGGTTGGGGTGCCCTGACCTCCTGCACCTTGTGGAGGCGGGGGGCAGAAGGTTCCCCCAGGGTCAAGTTAAAATCTTTTTTGTGGTGGGAGTGCAATACTGTGGGAGTCCTGTGGCCTGGAAAGAAAATGTGGGGTGAGGGCTGTTGCTAATGGGCCACTCATGAGAGCTTGGCTGTAGGGCCTGGCGGCAGGGGATGGGTTAAACGCTGTGGGGGGTTGGCTGTAAATGTATAATTTTTTACACGCAAAAAAAAATTGTAAAAATTTATGTAAAAAAACAAAGGACAAAGTGTAATTACACGTGATGAAGGTAGTTGGATTTTAACTGATGTTTAAAAAAAACCTTAGAAATTTGCTGAAAAGCCCTACTGTTTAAAAAACAAAAAGCACGGAAATTAGCCAGTTATACCCAATGGACATAAGTATAACTTGCACTAACTTGCTCCGCTGTGATGCACTCAGAAATTCACCTAAAATACCACAGTTAAAATGCAGTTATGGTTACAAATTAAAATAAAAGACCATGTGAATGAGGAAATCGCAATTTAGGATGTGCAAACCATTTCCTATTTTGCCCATAGTCCAGAATGCAATGGCATTTCCTATTTGCGATTCCCTAATAGCGATTCCTACTTTGTAGGAATCGCTATTAGGTAAACTCGAATTTAGTACATATCCTTTTGCATTTCTTAAATAGCAATTCCTACAGATTTGCTATTTAAGAAATGCAAACGGGAAGCTTTGTACATCTGGGCCTACGTCCTTATCAAGCCCAATGGAAATCCACATAGGCCATAATTTCTCCCTGTTAACCCTGTCAAAGGTGGACATAAGGTCCATGAAGGCCATGAGAAGGCTTCCATGCTTAGCCACAATATATTTATTTATCATCGAATATAAGTTGAGACATTGATCGATGGTATGCCGACCCGACCTAACACCGTACTGGGAGTCCGAAATGATATGATTATCCTCACCAGTAAATGAGGCTAGAACCATGCGTCTGAGAACCTTGACAGTCAACTGAATCAGGGAGATTGGCTTATAACAGCGGGGTGATTTTTGTCCCCTTTCTTAAAAAAATTGGTACCACCATAGACCGGAACCAAGACTTAGCAATTCCAACCCTTGCTGCAGGATTCAATGTTTGAGTATTTACTGTTGGCCAGAAACTAGATTCCAATTTAAAAACGTCAACAGGGCCCCCATCTGGGCCTGGTGCTTTATTCTTGGTTAAAATTGTAATGGCATTTTCTTCTATTGTGAAGAAAATAGTGGAAGTACCAGAAATAGTGGTCAACGGGGTCCACTGATTGCATTTAACATGTAAATTGTAAATTCCTTTAAAGTAATTAATCAATTGTCCTGGAGAATATGCAAACACATAGTATCCCCTGCGAAAATTGAACGATTAACTCCCAAAATATAGTGCTATTTCTATGTGTACTTGCCTTCAATAACGGTTCCCATGCTTCCTCTCTTAGTTGTTTTTTCCTCTTCTTTATTGCGTCTTTATATTTCCGTCGACAGGCCACGACCATACTCTTTTCCCTGGGATTACCTTCAACAGCTTTCTATGCACCCTAGAACAAATGTCGTTGAACCACCTACATGCTGGTTAGGCAGGCAAGGATGCGCTAGCTCCTCCTTGATCTTTTCACAAATATTAAGTGAGGCCACTGCTGCAGTGTTCTTCTTTGCCTCAGCGAGACAAACCTCAAAATCTTGATTCGAGCCTGCGAGCAGTTTGGAAAGGAAAACCCCGGGGATTACTTTATCCCATTTAAACCTGCGCCCATTATCCGTTGGGGTAACTTTCTGTAGATGTTGCAGGGACCCAGGAGACGTCCCTTAGGCATGTCCCAACGAAGCAAAAGGGTTATGATCGCTATGTCCTTGACAAATTACCTTATAGGAATTCATTAACGTGGAGAGTGGAACAGAAATATAATCTATTTTATTGGACGCCCCTCTCCCAATAAATGTCGGGCTATTTTCACAATAGGATCCTAGTTGTAATCAAGCCAGCAAAAAAACAAGTTATATTTGCATAAAAGCAAATTCAGAAAGTCACCTTGTGGCGTTTGTTCCATATGCAAATATCTTGATCACTCATTACCCCGCCCTGTTGCCATCATACAGCTGGGTTTTCTACACATATGTAAATTAAAATCTCTTTCAAGGACCAGTGGAATAAAGGCCACTGACTCATGTCTTTAGATGCTCTAGAAGTTGTTTCAACATTCCCAAACCTTCCGGAGCTCTTGAAGTTGCATTGGGATTATGAAGATTAAGTATCAATAATTTAAGTGAGTTGGGGAAAGTTAACTAGACCGCTCGGAGATTTGGAGACCAGGTATCACCCTTAACTCTACCTGACAAAACTGGGGTCGCTGGTGAGAAATAAAAACTAAAATCTTCCAAAAAGAAAGACTTGGACACTGCCCAAGGTTCCTAAAAACACAAAACACGAACATTTTTAAATAAAATCAAGCCATAAGGTGTTGTTTCTTTTATTACCCAAACCTGCAATATTCCAAGATACCATCTCCATCAAATTGAGGTCCTCAATAAAAGATAACCCAATATCCCTGCTTGGAAGAGACCCTGGCCCAGGATAATCCTGCATCAATATACAGTCAGTCATTTATGCCGATGCAACTCGAGGGGTCAAATCCGTTTCTAGTTGGAATATTACAGGATTCATTCTCCTTTCTGAGGACAAGCCACTTTTGAGGCCTAGATCCGGGAGGATGTAGCGGGGGTTAAAAGAAACTTAATGTAGTTGGATTGTGGAAGGCCGACTGCCCAAATGACGAGACTATGAAAGCAGTTTTGCCACAACCTTTGGTTGATCAAAATTTATGACCCCACAATCGCCTTAGATAATTTTAGGCCGCAGCCTTACCCAACCAACAGCCAAACCCACCATAACTCTAATCAAGTGCAATGATTGTGAGTGTGCAAGCCTGGTATATCTTCAAAGAGTCCCAGCCCTCAGATTATAAGTGTAGGGATGACCACCGGGGACCAACAGTACAAACTAAGCACACAATATGTTGATGGACTGTCCGAAAACATTACGTTATTGGAAGTTAGTAATGGAGAGAAACAGTTTAATTGTGAGAACCAGACATGTTGGTAACAAATTGTTTCTTTTTAATGTCGACTCTTCCTTAATGTATACAATATCCGCTACGAAGCTCTGAGTTAAAAAAGCAACAATAGCAGCTAAGAGATTCGTTTTTCGTAAGTGGAAGGGTGTAGGCTTTGTAAAGATAGATGAATCAAATATCGAAATTAGCCACTTTAAAGAACGAGAGGAATGTTTTTGACGGACTCTATTTGTTTCTGATTCTATCTACAGCCTGTTAGGTTGGGAGTGTTCATCTGATCTTGATCCTTGTTTGATGTGCATTCTTTTATCTCATTATTATTTTGAAACATATTTTGTTTGCCACAAAATCCAATAAATAAATATTCAAACCGTCCATTCTATCAGATTGAGCACCAGATAGAGAGCCCTGCTTACCGAACAGGCGGTTGCATTTTTCAATGGGGGCAATTTCCTTTTCCACTTTTGGAGAGGGTGCGGTGCTGGGCTCCTCTCAGTCCAACAAGAGAACGGCCAGTTTGAATGTGCTGATTTTGAAGTTGACCGCCAGTGTTAAGTTGTACGAATTATGAGCTACAACAGGTCAAACCATCTATGAAATTATGTTAAGACCCCCTTATTCTGAGACCATTGCTAGACAACATCTCAAGATATTGAGTTCATTGATGTAAGATAAGAATGCTGTGCATGACCCGTCTGCCAAGGGTTATCTGAGGCTAACATGGCAATGGTACCTCAGTGGTTCCAGGGTAAAACATTTGTTATACTGGTTAGCCATGGCAACACAATCTTCTTTGGAGTATACCTTATTAGTTGGGAGAGTCTTGGTTATACTTCCTTTTTAAGCTGATTTTAATACCCAGCTCTGTAAACAGTTTTAATGAGAACATGATAAGGATCCTGACGGCCACATTCTCTGGTTGTCCTTTGTACCTGTCGCTCTTTACAGCTTTGCAGTTATCTGTGCAGCCTGGTCTCGCCCACTGTTGGAATCTTATCTTCTTCCATTATAAGGTGTTTGTTTCAAGTTGTACTTGCAGCTAATAGACTAGGATTGTCTCACAGCTGGTAGGTGCCATTTGCCGTGGTCACTTCAATACAGAATTGGCTGTATCTTCAGATAAGGCCGCTCCCACTCCCTTACGGGCACTGCAGTGCTTTTATGAATTATGCATCTTGGCACTTCCACCTCCAAAGGTGTTAACAAAGTAAATGATTAGTCTGTGCTGCACATTTTTTTCGTATAGCATTAAAAAGCATAGTGAGCGATATTATGCACAGTGCACAGTGCACACTGCAAAGTGAGTAGTTTGATGGTGCTTGTGTGGATTTTGTTGTATGTCAGAATATCAAGCATAATAATATTGCTGCAAAAGTATGATAGACATATTATCGAGTATCAAACTGTTGTGAAGGTAATTATATGTAGGCAAATATAGATTGACTATTCTTAATTCCACATCAACAATCCTTGAAAAAAAGTATATATATATATATATATATATTATATATATATATATATTATATATATATATATATATTATATATATATATATATATATATATATATATATATATATATATATATATATACACGAGGTTGCCCTGTGCTTCGGACGCACTCCGCCGCAGGCTGGTAATTAACCTTTCTCACAGGGGAACTGGCAGGATAGTTGCTGAATTGGTGCACCTAACGCGTTTGAAGCCCCCAGCTTCTTTGTCAAAGGCAGTGTTGTGACAGCTTCCGCAACTGAAAACTCAAAATGCACTTTTCTTTTTAAAACATTTTATATCCTCAAGTGGATTCAGGTGATTAGTTTTAAAGGATTCTGGTATCCGTAGTGCATACAAGTAATTGTAGTCCTCCAGTGGATGTTGCAATGCTGTTAACTTTCATTATTTCAAAATAACCCTCCGGTGGGTCTCAGAAATTAACCTGCACAAAAGAAGACTGTGCAGGTTAATTTCAGAGACCCACCAGAGGGTTATTTTGAAATAATGAAAGTTTACAGCAATGCAACATCCACTGGAGGACTACAATTACTTGTATGCACTACGGATACCAGACTCCTTTAAAACTAATCACCTGAATCCACTTGAGGATATAAAATGTTTTAAAAAGAAAAGTGCATTTTGAGTTTTCAGTTGCGGAAGCTGTCACAACACTGCCTTTGACAAAGAAGCTGCGGGCTTCGAAACGCGTTAGGCGCACCAATTCAGCAACTATCCTGCCAGTTCCCCTGTGAGAAAGGTTAATTACCAGCCTGCGGCGGAGTGCGTCCCGAAGCACAGGGCAACTTCGGTTTCCATATTCCAACACGGCAGCCTGGCCGTGGGGACAGCACCACCATAGAACGGAAATGGAGCGCAAGGGAAAGACTTTTTCACTGAATGGCGACGTCGCAGTGCCAAAAGAAAGTAGACTGTGCAGGTTAATTTCTGAGACCCACCGGAGGGTTATTTTGAAATAATGAAAGTTAACAGCAATGAAACATCCACTGGAGGACTACAATTACTTGTATGCACTACGGATACCAGAATCCTTTAAAACTAATCACCTGAATCCACTTGAGGATATAAAATGTTTTAAAAAGAAAAGTGCATTTTGAGTTTTCAGTTGCGGAAGATGTCACAACACTGCCTTTGACAAAGAAGCTGGGGGCTTCGAAACGCGTTAGGCGCACCAATTCAGCAACTATCCTGCCAGTTCCCCTGTGAGAAAGGTTCATTACCAGCCTGCGGCGGAGTGCGTCCCGAAGCACAGGGCAACTTCGGTTTCTATATATATATATATATATATATATATATATATATATATCTCTGGATCCCAAAGGATACAATGAGTCACAAAGAAATAAAATATCCAAGAAAGAAGTGGCTCAAACGGATGGGCTCACCAAAGAACAAAAATATATTTCCACTACAATGTTTCAGCTTCCGCCTTCCTCAGGTAGTACTACCTGAGGAAGACTTAAGCTTTTGCTCTTTAGTGAGCCCATCTGTTTGAGTCACTTCTTTCTTGGCTATTATATATATCTACATATATATATGTATCTACTGCAAAAACTTATGGTTACGGGGACGTTTTAGTTAGGAAACAGAATTTCAAAAACCTTAAAAATTCACACACAAAAACAAAGGTTACAGGACCTTTGTAGTTCGGTTCAGAATTTACAGACACAAAATTACAGAAATTCAGCAATTAAAGTTAACTAAAGTAGGGACGTGGCCTGGTTGGCCAGGATGGGGGTTGAGCTTTAGTGGTGCTCCCGTCGCCCGAGAGAGATCGGTCGCCATCCTGCCTGACAGCGACATTCCTCTCGAACTTCGGGCACCAGGGCTCTCCCTGGGGCTCCAATTAAGCCCTCTCTCGTTCCAGTCCGGCACCATCAGACCGTTGCAGCGCAGAGGAGGCCTGCTGCACTGCAGGGCCGCTGTGGGGGCGTGGCCTAGAGGCGGAGCTGTTGGGGCTGGTGGACTGCCCTGATCGCTCCCCGCGGCGCCTGAGGATAGGCTCTGAAAGCTGAAGTGACCGTGGGGGAGAGCTGTGTCCTGACTAACAGGCGAACGAAACGTGAAGCTCGGCGGCCGCCGAGCGGCGGGGGACTGCATACAGCGCGACTCCAGAGGTGAGGGGCGCACCTGGGGGCAGGAGACCACCGTGGAGATGGAAACTTCCCCCTTCATTGATTCGTAGCGGGGTGGACTCCTGGAGTGCTGGCCGATCACCGCAGCGCCCTGTGTGGCCGGGTCGTAGTGAGGCAGTGACACAGAGGGCACTGCGGACCGCAGGTGAGGGCTGACCGCTCCTGTTGCTGCCTGGCAGAAGGCCTTGTGCTTCCTCCTTCTTTCTCCCCACCCTCACCACCCCTCCTCCCGGTTCCAGTTATGGCTCCCCGGGGGGAGGGAGGGCTCAGCGGTGCAGAGAACTGTCATTGGAGTAGGAGCAATGCTGTTTGCTTACTGCATTCGGCCGCTGGGCCTGAACTTACCTTTGGCGAGTGGAGGGCAGATCCTGCAGGACAGTGCGCCGCGGAGGAAGCGGCAGGTAACAGCGCTGGTGACTGGGGAGACCCCCCCTCCCTCACTGGTAGGGCCCCATATTAGTGGTAAGCCAGTTGGCCCCCAGTGTCTGCAGCGTCTGTGAGGATTAGTGGATCTTGCCCGCGGCTTGAGGTGGAAGTTGACTGCCATTGCCCGATTACCCTCGAAGTGTTGGGGAGTCCTGGTGATTGAGGCCCGGACTATTGACCAGAGCTGGAGCCTAGCTGTACAACGCCACTATCTGCTGACTGCGGGTGGACACTTCTTGCCCTCCCTACACTCTCCCCCACCCCCTCCCCCTTTTTTTGGCATTTGCCTTCTGGAGCCCTGCTGATTGAAACCTGTGCTGTCCCTGGTCCTTGCCATAGCTCTTGGGCTGCCCGGTACCCTTGCTCTGAAAGTGATCTTGCTCCTTTCTTACCTGGGTCACAGGCCCCCAACTGTGGAGGGTTGGGCGGGGAAAGCTACCGCCGCAAACTCCTTCCCAAATGAAGATGGACCAATATATGTTCCCGCTGACCACCCCCCACGAGCATGGAGAGGGATCAACAGATCGGGTGCCTGAATCGGGGCAGCAGGGGGCGGCGACTTGGATGTGATCCTTAAGGCCATGCAAGACTCCTGGGATGCCATAGAATCTAAATTAGATGGCCTATGAATTGTCCTCTCCCTGATGCGCTAAGTTCTGCGCAATGTGGTAGACAGAACCACGGAGGTTGAACACCGAGTCCCCTCTGCCGAGGATGAAATTTCATCCCTCAAGAGCCAGATGTCGCGACTGTCCGCCTCAGTGTCCTCCCTGATGGAGAGGGCAGAAGACGCCGAAAATAGATCTCGGCGTAATAATGTCCGACTTATTGTCCGGCCGGAATCCATGGAGTAGAGGGGGCTAGCCAAAGTGCTTGACGACAGGTTTAAAATATAGGCGCCTGAGAATAAACTGTCCCCCTTTTTTGTCATCGAAAGAGCAACAGCTCCTTGGTGCCGAGACTCCTGCCTCGGGCTTCCCTGCGGCCTGTGATCTTGAGGCTGCTTAACTTTAAAGACCTGGATGTGGTACTGCAAGAGGCCCGCACCCATCCTGACCTGCAGTTTGACAACGCAAGGATTCTCTAATTTCCGGACAACACAAAGGCAGTGCAGCAGCAGCGACGCTTCTTCGCCGAAGTAAAGCAGAAGCTCCGAGCCTTAGACCTGCACAACATGCTTCTGTTTCCCGCCCACCTGAAGGTCTTCTTCCAGTCTCGTACCCTTTTCTTCGACACACCGGATCAGGCATGTGAGTGGGCAACCGAGAGCCGGGTGCTGTGCCCCCTCCCCCTTCCTCCCCCCCCCCCCAAATGTAACCGTTCAGGGGCTAAAAAGGAGTGTACTGGATCTCTTTCTTATCATCGGCAGAAGGGGGGGGCTCCCGCTCTTGGAGGCCCTGTCCTGAGTGTGGGGCCAATGAGGAGGGCTCGGGCCCGGCTCTAGAGGAACCTGTCATGGACTTGGCTTCACCGGGGGAGGTTGAGAACCTCTTGGATACTCCATTGGTTTTCCACTCTGTGGAGGTGGACTTAGGCTCCTTGTAGGAGGCTGGCTTAGTATATGGTGCACACTTATTTAAGTGCAGCATCCTGCACTAATCCAGACCCCCTTATGGTGATTTTAGTGGTCTTAGACAATCATAGAAAGCTCTCTAAGTGGTAGCTGTGGAGAGCAGCCTTCAGGCTTAGTCTAGAAGGAGTGTTAAGCATCTTGTTTTACCAGAACTAATCATATAGTGTAGGTTAAATGAAAATGAACCACACAGTGTAGTTATAAAAATAGTTATTTATTATACACACTCACTAACACATTAGTATATCTCCTACCTGGAGATATAAACACAATACACACAATATTTCAATAGAGGAACAGGTAAGTAGCACAAATACACAGTGGTCTCCAGGGGAAGACCAAACCATATACTAATAAAATGGAATGCGAACTGTGACTGAAGTCGAGACTTGACCCAGAAGACTTAGAAGAGCTGGGGACCGAAGGAACCACCCAAAGGAACCCCACGGAGGCCGTGTGCAGAGTGGAAACACAGCTGCGTACTCAATGCAAGTCAATGGGGAAGTCGCGGTTGCAGTTTTTCAGAAGAAGGACCCTTCCCAGAGGACCCTGAAGAAACCCCGTGGAAGATGGAAGGTTGGAGAGTCACCCCACCTGTGGATACCCCAGGAACCAGGATACCTACACCAGGGAAGCCCGGTGCATAGGTGCAAAGTAATGTCGGAAACCGCCTTGGCCACAATGGAGGACTTCAGTGAAGATGCCGCTGGCGAAGAAGGTGAAAGAGTCCGGTGGAATCTACGGATGGATTCTTGAAGAGGAGTACCTGCAAGCAGAGGGGACAGAATCTATGCCACTCAGCAGTGACCAGGAGGCACGGAAGACCAATGACCACCGATGACGGAAGATGCAGGAGAGTTGACAGTCACCTTGTCGCTGCAGCTGTGAGGACAAGGCGATGCTGTGGAAGACCAAGAGCCGTTCACGAGCTGTCCTACGTCAGAAGTCGAGAACCAGGGAGTCAGTGTCCGGCGGGGAGCCCCAACAATCCTTGGCAAGCAGCAACAGACGTGGAAAACTAAGAAGGTGCAGTGTCAGGACCAGCAAGGTCCAAGGGACTCACCAAGTGCAGGTGAGTCGGAGCAGGCCCCGAGCAAGCAGGGGAGCCCACTGAAGCCAAAGAAGACCCTCAAGAGTACCCACAGGCCGAAGACACAGGAGTGGCAAGAGGACCTCGAGCAGCTCACTAATGATGCAGGCCCACAGTGCAGAGGATTCGATGAGGAAGAACATCTTGGTAGCAAGAGATGCTGGAGGTTGGAGCTTCTTGGAGCCCGAAGATCTCTGGAGAAGAGAGTCAATAAGCCTTGGCAACGGCAAGTTGACGCGGTGCACAGGGGTGCTGCTCCAGCGATTCCGACGAGGGATGCTGGCCTCAAACTTGGTGAGAAGACAGTACAGGCCTCGAGGGAGTTGCAGTACTACCACCTGTGTTGCTGGCCTTGTGAAGTCCGGAGGACGTCAGGAGTCGCAGACCGGTCAGCTTAGTTGCGGTGCCTGCAGATGCAGAGGAGTTACTCCTTCACTCTAAGGGAGATTCCTTTGGATGGCCACAGGCCTGGAGAAGAACCTGGATGGAGCACAGGGACAGACTACGCAAAAGACTGGCAGGACGACGAGACCAGGAGCAGCAGGAGTCTTCCAGATGTAGTCTTGGTTACCAAAGCAAAGTCCAACAAAGTCCAAAGTGCCCAGACGGTAGAAGTAGAAGTGGTTTCGGATCTGAATCTTGTCCCACAACGAATCTGAAGAGCCGTCCACAGGTAAGCCCTTAAGTGCCCAAAGGAAAGGTTTGGGACAATTCAGAGGATACTCCCATGTCCTTTGTCCAGTTTCGCACCAGAGTGGGAGACAACGGCTCCCTGAACTGGTTTCAACTGGAGTATGCAAGAAGGGCACCTAATGTGCCCTTCAAATCAGTCGTGGCACTGGCAAACGCCCCCATCCCAGCCCAATACACTAAGTCCTGTCTGGGAGGTGGTCACACCTCCCTGTGACATGAAACCTATTGTTCTACCTTCCCCTGCTTCGAGCTTGGGTCAGCAGCAGGAGGGCAGAATCGTGTCTGTGGTCGGCAGCAGCACTAGCTTGCTGTTAGACCCTGAAAGGCTGGTACCGGGAATACAGGGAGGGCTCCCTAGTGGAGCCCCCCAGTACATGGGATACTACATACATCACTGGAATCAGTGTTTGGGTAGGATTCCAACATGTTTGATACCAAACATTACAGGTTTCGGTGCAGCCAATATATAGTTAGACATCTCGTAATCTTGATGTCCACTATATGTATAAAATGGCTGACTGCACTTACAAAGCCTGGAAAATCGATTCCTGGGTTTGTAGGGAGTGCCCTGCTTGTGCAGGGCACCCTCACACTTATAACCAAGCACCCTGCCTTCAGAATTGAAAGGCCTACCTTAGGGGTGACTTATAGGTTTTAAGTGCAGTGACCTCAGATATAAGGAAACATATATCTGTTGTGAGTGGTGCTAGCACCGGCTCACACAGGCTGCAATGACAGGCCTGTAGTCACAGTTTGAGTGGTCCCTCACAGGTGGCATAATATATGCTGTAGCCCATGGGAGACCCCTGGTGTACCTATGCCCTGGGTACCTCAGTACCATATACTAGGGACTTAGAAGGGTACACCAGTAGCCAATTAGGAAGGTACCAAAGTACTTACCATAGTCCAATTTAGGGAGAGATCACAGTGACTGGGGTCCTGATCAGCAGGATCCCAGTCAGACTAGTCAGAAAACAGAATGACAACAACAAAAAGTGGGGGTAACCATGAAAGCAGATCCCACTTTCCTACACACCTCTTCTCAGCTCTGTGGTCCTCCCTGACCTGGACACTTCCTCTCTGGCTCTAATGCTGGTTAAGTTGGGGGTGGGCTAGGACTGTTTGCTGAGGACGTTGGGTGTGCCTACTTCCCTCCCCCTCCTGTTGGGGGTCTTGGCCCATGTGGCTCTCTCTTTATTCTGGGTGTCACCTCTGCTGGGTGATGAGGACAAATTCATTCCAATATGGTATATTGTGTTGTCCGGCAGTGGATCCTGTTGTATGCACGCCTATGTACCACAGAGGTTATCACTCCCCCTAGTTAGAGTTTTTGGGTTCATTAGTTAGGGCGACAGACGCTTCCTGGGGTGAAGTGTGGGAAGGGGGATGCTGGAGGGACGATAGTTTAGTTGGGCTCTCGAGCCTAGTTTATTTCTATCATTGTTTTGTTGTATCATTGTTTTTCTCCTCCAGGTTACTAGCGGCAACAAGGCAGATAACAATGGTTAGATTGAATCTGCATGGCAAAATATCAAACGCCACAGGCCAGAGGTCGTTCTCCTGCAGGAGACCCATCTATTGGGTATGAACTGCCCCTTTTTGGGCTGGTACGACAGGGTTTCTCACTCGGGTTTAACACGTGGCTTTAGAGGTTCGCTATACTGCTGCACAAATCACTTACCCCGGCTGTTACGGCACACCACACGGATGCTCAGGGCTGGTATGTGGGTATTGCGGGCTGATTGGAAGCGCAGCATTATCATTTTATATCCTGCTATGTCCCGCCACCCCTGCTGCATTCTTCTCTGCAGTCGCTAAGAACCTTCATTTTGACTCTCCCACAGGGCGTTACGGTGATCTGGGAAACTTTAATGCACTTCCGGACCCAGTCCTGGACTCCTCCTCTGCCCCATACCATACCAGGCATTTCCATGCGGCCAGCTTGTCGTCATGGGCTGATTTGCTGGGCCTCTGCGATGTCTGGCGCTCCTGGCATCCCGCTCAGAAGGCTTATACCCATCAATCTGCTGGGCATGCAGCAGAATCCCGCATAGACCTGGTGTGGTTACCGGCTGCAGATCTCCAGCTCCTCTCAGTGCGCATTATTCAGCGTGGTATCTCGAATCACGCCCTGTTGTTGTTATCATGGGGATTTCAGACTACTGTCTTGCGGCCGGCCTGGAGATTGAATGCATGGTACTTGCAAAGCTCTAAGTGTGAGACCTTTATAGAGGAGGAGTTACGTCAGTTTTTCGAGCTCAATGTTGGCTCGGTGTCCGTGGCAACACTATGGGCGGCTAGTATGCCATCCTTAAGAGGCCGCATTAAAGGTTACGTTCGGAAGACCTGGAAACTCAGATTCTGCGTATGAAAGTGGCTCTTCGCCGCCGAGAAGCCGAGCATTCTCGTCGTCTCCTAGACATAGCCCGTTCTGAATTGCGGCAGGTTTCCTTGGAGGATGCACAACACTGTTGGAGAGCCTCCACACAGAGGGTATATGCCTCGGGGAACAAATCTGGCAAATTATTGTATTGGCTGGCCACCCGCGGTGTTTCCTGACTGTGCGGTTTCAGTGATTCGAGACTCATTGGGCTGTCTCCGTGAGGGACTTCCCGTAATCGCCAAGACTTTTGCTGATTTTTACAAAGGGTTATACTTGTGGTGCCCTCCACTGCTGGCAGAGGTCGCCAACCCCCTTTTGGACACCATACTGCTGCCGACTATACCCAATATTGGCTGCCGATTTAAAAAAGAATTCTATTCAAGATCCTCCTAATCACTTTCAGAGCCTTCAGAGCATCCGGGCCAAAATATTTAACTGCTAGGTTTACTCCGTGTGTCACTACCTGGACACTCAGATCCTCCTCGGCAAACCTGCTTAAACCCCCTGTTTTTAGGTACAAAACCATATGGGGCAAATCCCTAGCAACCTTTAGAACCAGAGCATGGAACCTTCTTCCTACAAATTTAAGACTGATCGAATCAGAAACCCTCTTTAGGAAATTATTGAAAACTTGGAACGTTGCAGCCCCTAATGCTCTGTTCTCCTCACTCGTCTAAAAATGCGACTCAGTTCATGCTTGTTTTGATCTTTTCCTTACTTCCGCATAGCGCCAGGATGCTCCTTCCGGAGTGACAGTAGCGCTCTATAAATGCATACATACATACATACATACAGTGCCTTGGCCCAAGAGCTGGACAAAGCCTTAACGCTTGAGGAAGTGAGTGCTGCAGTATCGGGGTTGCAAGCCGGGAAAACGACAGGCCCAGATGGGTATCCTATTGAGTATTACAAGTGCTTCAGTGAGATCATATGTCCCCACCTTTTGAATCTCTACACAACTGCTTTGCAGCAATGGTCCTTCCCACCAGAATTAGACTGCGCCACCATAGTCGTCCTGCCCAAGGAAGGTCTCCCGAGGGATCAAAGTTTCCCCTATCGCCCGATTTCTCTGATCAACACTGACATAAAGATTTATGCAAAAGTGTTTGCTGAGCGGCTGGGGCGGGCTTACCTCACCTCACCTTGTCCACCCGGATCAATGTGGATTCATGCCAGGACGTAGCAAGCGTCATTTTATAAGGAGGGTTCACATAGCGCTTGCCCGGGCGTCAGAGCTCGATGGCACTCTGGCCCTCTTGCTAGTCGATTTTACGGAAGCATTCGACACAGTGTCATGAGATTTTATGGATGGTGTTCTTCGTAAGGCTGGCATTGGGAGGGGTTCCGTCGTATGGTTCGGCTTCTCTACCATTCTCCAACTGCTCAAGTCCGGGTGAATGGGTCCTCTACCTCCTCGCTGCGTCGGTCATCCTCCCGATCCAGGGGTCGTTCCCGTGAACGCTGCTCTTCTCCCAGTGGTCGACGGCAGCGGTCCGAATCTCCGACTACCTCTCATGGTAAGCGGCGTCGTAAGAGATCGAAGTCCCGGGTCTCTGCGGCTCCTTTGACTCGCGGGGTGGATCATGGTTCTCCAACTTCCGCTCCGGCGTTGCTCCCGTGCCTCCCGCCCTTTCATGCAGCCGGGGCGACCTGGACTCAAATGCAAGAGTACTACAAGGCTCTCCATCTTGTTTTCGGACCCTCGTCTCCCTCTGGAGCGCCTGCGGGCCCCAAGAAAGTCGTAGGTGCAGTAACTGTCATCGCCGACTGGTTCGCCCCCGGTGGCAGTTCCAGTCTCGGACACAGAGACGTTGGTGCACGGTCTTTCAGGACCCTCACTAGTGACGTCGATCGACTCCGACGTGACGTTGGTTTCCCAGCTGGTGCCTATTTCCATGGCGCCAGAAGACTGCGAGCTGGAGTCAATGCACAACACCGCGCTTCGAGGGGTCGGCTTCGCCTCGACCCCTTACATCGGCTCCGATGTCGATCGAAGTTTTTCCCCCTTCCAGGTGGACGTCAGTACAGCGCTGGGTCGGCGCCATCCAACGCCGGTTATGGAGCCGTTTTCAGCACCAATGGTTTCTGTGGGGGTTTCACAGGACCAGTTGGGGGAAGAATGTGAGGAGATACCCCCCTTGGAGCATCCGATGCTTGTGGCTCCTCCTATGTTGGACAACTGAATTGCTGAGCTGGGTGAAGCCAGCGGGCTAGATTCATCCCCTGCTTCATCTCTTTTATCACCTCTTGGCCTCGCCTCGGAAGCCAGTTTTTCTTTGACAGAAGTTTTGAGAAGAGTAGCTGATGTATTACATCTCACTCTGCCTACTGTGGAGAAGATTACAGACCTTCTCATGGAGGTCCTTCACCCCAGCCAGTCGGGAGCTGAACCAGTACTCCCCTTTTGCGAGGCCTTGTCTGACATTTTATTGGGGACATGGGCAAACCTGAATCAGGTGTACCAGTGGACCGTGCTATTGCCCACAAATACCGCCCTGCCCCAGGGGATCCCGCTTGCCTTATCTGACAGACGACCCACAGCAGCTTTGTGGTACAGGCCATTACGGCTTCCCCAGAGACGGAGAACCTTCCCCACTCCCCCCTTGATAAACAGTCCAGGAGGCAGGATTCTTGCAGAAAACGCATTTTTTTTCTCCTCTAGTGCAGCATTATCCCCCACCAACACGATTTGCATCCTCGGACGTTTTCTCCATGCCTTGTGGGACTCCCAGGCACAGCTTTTACCTTTGTCCCCAGAGGCTAACAAGGACGAGTTGACCCAATTGATTTTCGATGGTCGCCAGGCGGGTAAACTGCTCATCAGGTCTATAATGGACTCCACCGATTCCATAGGTCGGGCCATGGCGTGGGCTATGGCATTGCGCCGACACGCCTGGCTACGGGCGTCTGGATTTTCAGACGCTGTCCAGGCAGCCTTGCTTGACATGCCAATTGATGAGGCTCATCTTTTTGGAGCCCAAGCAGATGAGGCCTTACTTAGATTTCGGGCTAGTCGAGGAGGGCCAGACCTGTAGTTTGCCCACCTCCCAAATTTTTCCTTGTTTTTGCAACGCCATACATGCGTTTTGTGGCGTCGGTCGCCTGATCAGTGTCTTACCCTAGTCTTGGTCCTGCCTTGAGATCCTGTAGAGGGTCTTACTCCACTGGCTGGTGGGGTTCTTTGGATGCGACTGTTATGTGAATCCCTTATCAAGTGAGTCCCTTTGTGATATATGTGATATTGGCCACTCTGGCTTATTGACCCCCATTTTTTTCGGTCCCTGGGCTGTGGCTCAGGACTTGTTGTTCTGCCCTTTTTTATTGCATTGGAAACCTGGTTTCCTGGTTCAGTTCCTTTGGCAACCTCTTTTTTCCCCCTTGGGGGTTCTATCACATATCAATGGTATGCAGTTTTAGCTCTACACTCTCTTGGAGTTGTCTCCTTCTGTCCTTCGATTGTTACAATGGCAACATGTTTTCTTGTGGAGGATTTTTACGCATTACCTCCGGTAGATCGTTTTCCCCTGTTGACTTTTTCCACCTTGTGGATTTCTTCGCACACACCAGTGTTGCGCTATGCCACCTCTCCTAGCTAGAGGAAGGATTGGTGAGTTTCATGGAACCTTGTTGTCCCAAAGCTTGGGTCTCGAGAGCGCCTCCTTGTGATCATGTGACTTTGTTGTGACTGGCCCCTCTCATGCAAGGGATCGAGTACCACCCCCGGCGGCAGTGTCAAAGGGTTGTCTTTCCAACCTCGGGTGGTACAGGCCTCCCCAAACCGGGGGCTTCAGTTCCTCTGATGTTAGGAAATATCCGGGATACCCCAGGTATTGACCGTCCCTACTGTAGCGGATGCTCAGCAGGGTCTGTCTGGTTGGTGTCTTGATTGTAGAACAACATAGTTTTTTCCTGTTTTCCTTCTGCCCCACCCCGCGGCTATTCCGTGACCTACTTTCTTTCCTCACGTCGTTGCATGACCTGTTGTCCTTGCCTCTTGGCCTTTATGAGATGTGCTCCCCTTGCCTCACGGCTGTTGAGCGATCCTTGTATGAACAAATGTTCTATATGTACTTTGTATGCCATGGTTGCCCGTCCGATGGGGATTGCGTCCTCTTCTGTCTTGTGGGGGTCTTTCTTCTGGATATTCCGTTTGGTGATTGGGGAATACTCAGTCATACCTTCTTGTTGTCTTGGTCCAATTATTGGTATGCACTTATGGACAAGCGCATTCTTTCATGTGCTCCTCTTGGGAAGTACGTGCCTGTGGGGATTCTACTAGCAGGCAATGTTGTCCTGTGCTCTGGCCCTATTCTGTTCTTGGAGGGTCTCCCCCCTCCCTTTACCCCCTGTCCTCTTCTATGGTTGGTACTCGGGCGTTGTCGATGTGCCTTGAGCGTTGCCGTATTTTTCAGACTGCAGCATGCATTACCTGAATAGGTGTACTACTAAGCCAGTGTGTAGTTCATAGACTTTCGGCCACGTAGTGTCCATCCTTTCGGTTTCCAGCAAAAAAAAAAAAGAAGAAAATAATGATTAATAAATAATTAGGAGAACGGGGAGAGAAGGACAGAGAATTAAATGTTCCCCATGTTAGAACTCCTTCTTTGTTTGATGTTGTTCTAGGGCCTTACCCTACTTGAGTTAAGAGGGTTTGTGTATGGTGGCCCTTCTTTTATTGCTCTTATCAATGCAGGAGCCTCATGTGTTCTACCGTCCCCATTGTTAGTATACTTGGGGTTCACATTCGGCACCCTGATCCTTTTCTTGAGGCCAGGCGCTGTAGATCAGAGACAGTGTCCGGTGCTATCGATGTATCCTTTTGCCCACCTGGTGGTGGAGACTTATTTCATTTTCTTGTGCTTGGACGGATTCCATTCGCACTTTTTCTTTATATCTTGGTTTCTTCTTTCTACTTAATGATCTGTTTTGGTTCCTTTTGTGGCCACTTTCTTTCACCTAAGATGGATTCCATCCTCCGATTAGTCAGCCTGGTGACTCAGTCCTTTATTATACACATTGCAGTCTCCTCTGCCCCCTTTAATGGTCATCTACCCACGTTCCCGTGGGGCTAATTCGCCCTTCGTTTATTTGGATCCATGTCTATCTTCCTTGGAGTTGGGTTGCTACGGGCATCTGTACTTCGGTACCACTATGCATGAGGAAAAATGCTCCTTGCTCTTGGTGCATATTCCTTGTTGCGTTTTTGTTGTGTTCGTTACCACCTTTAGAAGAGCTGTCTCTCTCTTCCATGCCACTGAGGTGGGACCGATTTTATCTCGGTCAGCTGGTCCTCCTGGACATATTGTGGGATTGGTTCGCAGACCCTCCTCCTAGAGATTGTCTATGGTATCTAATTCACAAGTAAAGGAATCTGTGGCTAGATGTATCTATCAGATGAACAAGTTACCTACCTTTGGTAACAATGTATCTTTTAGAGACATAGTCTAGCTGCAGATTCCTTAACGCCCGCCCATCCTCCCCGCTCTGCGAATGACCTTTAGATCTGCTCTAGGTGTTTTTAGTTCACTTACTTCCTCGTTCCATGACCTGTGGCGTGGAGTGTTGTCCCTTTTTCCTTTCTGCTCCTGTTGTGATGGGGTCCTCCGGTTCCACTGGTCTGGTCTTCTGTCCCATTATGAGGCTCCCTCCCTCCTCCCTCTTTCTCTGGGTATATGGTGAAAGGAGTTCCACCTTTCCTCTTGGTGTATGGTTTAGGGTGTAGGAGGTATTTCTCTTGTGTACTGTGTCATGTGCCTCTATGCAGTGTTCCACATGACTTGTGCTTCAGTGACTTTTTGGCCTTTTCCTTATGATTCCACTTGGGTAATTTATACCCTTCTTTTTTCCATTGTTGTGGTATAGATTTTTCTTTCTTTTTAGCACATTGTTTCTACAGCCCGTTTTTATGTGTCTCCGCGTTTTGCGCAGAAGGTTTCACAGAAGAAGCTGACGTCACCGCGCCGGAGGGGACTTATATGGCTCCGTTGAAGTCAAATCCGGAGCCAATGTCGCACGGAGCCATGCGGCGGCACCTCCTGGCACGCAGAGCTACAGGTAAGGAAAAAAATTCTGGATCCCGTCTGACGCCTGGGGAGAATGCACAAGTTAAGGAATCTGCGGCTAGACTGTGTCTCTCCCAGATACATCGTTACCGAAGGTAAGTAACTTGTTCGATTGGCTGGAATCTGCCTGAAGGGTTCCAAGCAGCAACAAACCGTAACGTTATTAACACTTTTTGCCCAATCGGCATCAAGGGTATCCAGTTTTTGATAAAGGGTGGTAATGTGCATGAATAGTAAGTTAAATATACAGTACTAGCACATCTGCACTGGACAATGTCAGTTTTTGATTATCACTCTAAAAGAGCTGGAACATAATTCTCCAAATAAAGAAAAGGTACCAAATGACTGAAAGGTCACTGTGCCTAAAAGATTTGGTGGATGTTCCTGCAGTGTTGTGTTATTGCTCAACAAAAGTTACCTTTGGGAATTCATATGTAAATTGGAAAAGCGACATGTTCTGGCTCCCCCTCTTACCTCAACACTTTATAAGTTGGGATCCCTTAGACCTCCCTATAGCAAATTTGCCTTACTGAAGTGTTTAAATTATAGGCCAAGTTCCCCAAGTTGGTGTAGATTGGTAGGGAAGCCAATGTTATTCTTCAGTCAAAAATGGGATTTCCATTACAGTGAGATGTCAGCCTTATAACAACAACAGCTCGATGGTCCCTCTTTTTATACTGTAGAGCTTTGGGTAGTGTGTGGGATCAATACTAATGGTAGTATCGTTGTTAGAGGCTTTGAAGATCATTTGAGGGCTTGTGTGATATCCAATAAACATATCTTTAAGTACCTTCAAGTCCAGGAATTGGTCGAACAGGATATTAGAGAAGTTATAACTAATTTGTTGGTGTATATTACAAGTATTTACAACCTGCCAGCTTCAAGCTGAAAGTATACTGCATATGAGAACACTGGAATGCTCACAACTCAATTGAAAACAACAGAGTTGCCCAGTGCCAATGATTGCTGGTGCAGGCCTTCTTCTCAAACATTCTAATGTTTGTCTATCTGTTTCTCCCTTTTTAATTTAGAACACTCTACCCTCAGTGGGTGAAATATTTTAATAGCCTTGCAGCATTTCTTACAAGGGCTCTCTCTTGTAATAGGTCCGAGCCTCAGGGTCGGGTCTATAACTTGGGTGAAGGCCTTTTATAACCGATATGGCCCTCTGCAGGGGCTATGATGCTGTATTATACATTCAGGTGGCGGTCTAAATACAATCTGACGGTCAAGATCAGTTGCCAAAATTGCAACTTTCAGGATGCTTGTACAGTCCACATGGCAGCAATATACCTAGCCAGTAAATACTTTAGATTAAACAAATATCACATTTATTTCGAAATTCTTTACAGTCCACCTACTGTCAAGACTTACTTTGCTTGGTGCAGAAGAAAGGATCAGACTTGTGTTGACCAAGATGTGGACCATAAAAACTCTCCCACATCTGATCAGAGTTATCAAGATTTGCATTAATGAATATCCATAAAAGACCATTGTTGTATGTTCTGTTGGGCAGGTCTGAAACTGGACCAAGTTCTGTGATGCTTTATATTGCTATGTGGTTATGATTGATAGCAATTCTATTCACAAATAATCTAGGAAAGAAACTCTGTTTAGGATTGTATACAAATAGTCTAGATAAAATAGCTAATATTACACATTGAATGTGTCTTTATCTGGAAAGGATGCAAATTCTAGCCAGGATAATGTACTATTTTGATATTTTATGCTTTTTCTTATCTTTTCTGATTGTAATGGCTGTGTCAGAAGCCCTCATACAAAATGGTACTCATAAACAAGAAATTTGGCAAAATCTAATAGGTCTGATTTGAATCTGGCAACACATGCAAATACAGGCATGCAGAAATGTATTTGCGTGGGGAAGGACAATTAAGCCAGATCTTCTGACTTGATAAACATTTCGAACACTGTTAGGTAGATTTACTGTTAAGAAGTAGCAGATGTAGAGAAATGCTTAGTTTTGTTTAAGTGTCACTGCAAAGAACTATTTTTTATGGATAAAAATGTATATTTCTTAGAGATGAAGGTATTGAATTATTCATACACTTGTTTGCTTTTATCAGTTGCTGTGTATGAAACATCTTTTAAATACAACATGATTTTTAATCTGTACATATTGTTGCTTCTAAGAAGGCTTTCTGAAACTTTCAGGTTTTATTTGTTGGAGACAGTAAGTCCTTTGTATAAACATCAAACTGTTGGTTTCCTTTCACCACTACGACAGCCCCTTTGAAAAGTGCTCTATACTGTTGTAGACTGCAGGGGCAATATACAAGGCATGACCTAGCAGTGGTCTGTCACTCTCCTGCTAACTCCCTCAATCCCTCTCCTGTTCCCTTACTCAATCCCTCTCCCCTGGCAGTCCAGGATCGTGCAATCCTTTAATCAAACAGGCAGGGGTCTTTGCCCCACATCCTCTCTCCCCCATAGACCCACTGCACAACTCTGCATTGCACTCTCTGTCTTGCACACTCACACAGACACTCTCCCTTTGCAGTCCCTCATCTTGAAATCCTTGAACAAAACATGAAGAGGCCTGCACTATGTGTCCTACCACTTGTCCCCAAACGTGCACTCATACCCAGGTCGGGGCAAGAGAATAAGGGCTCCACCACCAATCTTGCGTATGGTTACCCCTTATTATCTGGTAGCCTAATCAAGGCCATCTTAAGCTAAGAGAGTGTCAGTAAACAATCTTTCCGCTTACTGTGGACCAGTCCACTTCGAAGTCAGCACTTTCCTTTTCAGAGACTTAGTGATGTACTAGTATTCTTGGTAGTGATATATGGCATACATAATTTAATATATTAAGGAAGTAACCCATTCCATTCCACGTCATTACCCTTCTATTTCAATTTTTAAAACCGTTCAATTGACTTTTCTAAATATCTTATTCCATATATAAAAAAAGATAGTCCAATGTAGGTTTCATTCACTATTTATATTTTTATTTATCATGGGTAGTATTAAATTTAAAAACAATTATTTCCGGTAGAGACTTCTAGCCACAGATTCCTCACCTTTTGATTATTCATTCCTCTGACGTCAGACTGGATCCGGAAACTTTTTAGCAGAACCTCTGCGAGCCGGTAGGTGGCGCAGTGTGGCTTCAGACAGACTCCATTCCTCTCTGGAAATGGCTTGTAGAGCCTATGTAGGCACAACTCCAGTGCGCTGACGCAAGTTCCTTTCTTTTAGCACCCCAGACGCGGATCCAGAGCTGCCTCTCATTTCTCAGAGACTCTTAGCTCGCTCAAGAAATTTGTTTTACAGTGTGCAAGGGACATGTAACCTCACAAAACGTCACGTTTTAAGCCCAGTAAGGACTGTCGCAAACAAGTGTCTGTGACAGATCCTCACCAATTTTGCCTGGGGTCGAGCCACGACTCTAAGGCCATTAACTGTGCGTTGATGAACCCAAAGGCCATTCAAGACAATGAGTTGAAACTCTAAATCGCCAAGCATTGGAAGACTCTGTGACGGGACCGGTCCAATTTGAAAGTTCGGTCCCGTTAGAGATCCAGAAGTTATTGGAGTCATTCTAGGGGTCAATCTTCCTCTCAATCCAAATTTTCGTTTAAGTTGAAGAAAAATACACTATAAATCTAAGCAGAACTCACACCCTTGCAGTCGCTCACACTCTCCTGATTAGACACGGAGGCTGCACCATACATCTCGATCTCGCTCCCGAATTCATTCGACTTCGGAGACGATCCCTCAACTTGGTCCGGCACAACCCAAATTTCTGGGGCTGTCCACCACTCCTACGCAGATCGTAGAGATCTGTGGGGCCATGCTCCGGTACTTCGTATTCTTGCCATCCCCTCCAGGGCACCTGCAGGCATCACCGAGCCGAGTTTCTCAACCTGGGTTCCTTCCGGCAGGTTTGCGCTCATTGTCAGCTGGACCTTCTGAGCTCTGCTACACCTTTGGGTCCAGACCTATGTCGACGGTGGAAGACGAGGCCCCAGTTGTCCTCTCAGACATTGAGTCGGAGCCAGTTCGACCTCAATTAAAGTGGTACCTGGCTGCCGTTGAGGCTCCATTTTCCCCACTTGATGTACCGCCGCAACGTCAACAGCACATACTGCATTCCCTCTACGGCATGGATTCGGGGAGCGGTTACAATGAGGGTGATGAGATTGGCCAAGCTTATCACAAGGAGATTTGATATGACGACCTGCAGGAGACTAGTGACCTTGATACCTCTCCGGAGTCTGGTCTCCTCTCAACCCCTGGCCCTGCCACTGAGGAGAGTGTTTCCTATTCCATGGTTATGCGTGAAGTGGCAAAGTCCTTGACCTCCAGCTCCCCACCTTGGAGGTCAAGACCAGTGTACTTACAGAGGTTCTTCAGCTGGGGCAGGCATCTGCTGAGCCCCTCTTACCATCAACGATGACCTTACAGAAACTTTGTTGGGTGCATGGTCCAAACCTTGCTTTGCCCCCCCAAACCTCCCCGGGCAGCTGCCAAATTCAAATATGACACTACCCTGCCTGGGTAGCCTTACATTCCTATATCAGCACTCCTCACCTGAAAGCTTGGTGGTGCAGGTGTCTGCAAGCAAGACTAATCCAAATGCATTCCCAATGGTTCCCCCTTATAGAGAGTTTTGAAACGAGTGGGGACGTTTGGGAAGAGGGTATTCTCAGATGCTGCTGGGGTGCTATTCTCACGCCCTTTGGGACTTGGTGGCTCAAAAAAACTCAGATGTCCCTGGTGATCTTCACCTGGTCCTCCCCCCAGGTCATACAGGACACCGCCAAGTTCACAATCCGTTGTGGCTTGGACACCACCAATTCCATCGGGCAGAACATTGGCACCACTGTCCCTATTCGCCACTACGAGTGGCTTTGGTCCACCAATTTTTCAGGCAATGCCCAGCCGTGCTTTATGGACATGCTGTTTGACGTGACTTGTCTGTTTGGGGAAAAGGTAGACTCCTCTCTCTTGCCGCATCAGAAGTAGGATGTAGTTGTTATTTCTGCAACATTCTGGTGCCAAAGAAGGACGGAGTTCTTCATCCAATTTTTTGACCTACACCCTCTCAATGCCTTCTCCTAGAAGTAAAAACGGTCCCCCGGCCCAGGTTTTGCCTGCACTCCACCCTGAAGACTGAATAGTCGTGTTGGACATGCAGGACTCCTATTTCCATAGATCTGTCCTGTAGGCCCATCGGTGCTATCTGCAATTTGTGGTGGGATTGGAGCATTTTCACTTTGATGTGCTTCTCTTTTGTCTCACCAGTACCCCTTGGTTGTTGGCTGTTGTGGCAGCACATCTTCGGAGGTCAGGGGTGCCAGTGTTCCCCTACCTCGATGACTGGCTGTTGAAGGTGGGTTCACCTGAGGCAGTTGTCAGCGAGTTCCAGACTACAGCGGACCTTCTGTCATCTTTGGAGTTCACTATCAACATGCCAAAGTCATACCTGACTCCTTAGAAGCTCCCCTTCTTCAGAGCAATTATGGGAATGGTTCAGTTTCAGATCAGTTTCATGCTCTCCCTTGGGTAAGAGAATCCAGGACATTCAGGTTGTGATCCCGATCTTTCAGTCGTTGTCCTGGATTTCAGTGAGGTCGACTCTGAGGCTGGTGGGACTGAGGGCCTCCAGCATCTTGCTGGTCAAGCACGCCAGCTGACATATGCAGACACTGCCGCGGGATTTGAAGTCTCAGTGGGCCCAACTTCAAGGGGATCTCTCCGACCCGTGGTGGTTACTTAGGATGACCAGACGTCCCGGATTCCCCCAGACAGTTCCAGTTTTCTGAGGACTGTCCTAGTGTTCCAACACTTTTCTTAATTTCAAATACATGTCCTGGTTTTTGGGATAAAGGTCAACTCAACCTGCAAAGGACAACCGAAAGGTATATTATCATTAAGTAATTTCTCTGTTTCTTTCAGGCAGCGCAAGGGAAGTAGACTGCAAGCTCCTAGCAGAGGAAAGGAGGACAGGAATTTACATAACATTAGCTATGACAGGACCTCTACCCTGAGACCCTCTGCCCTCCTCCCCACTCTGTCTCCCCTCTGCTGGGTGCATGCAGCCGAATTCCCCCTGCACTGCCTGGAAGAAACAGTGAAATTACTTAAGGATATTGTATATCTACTTAAGGAGGAGGTACTCACACACCCACTCCTGCCCCCCTCCCCCATGCAAAAATAGGTACAGGCCAGACATGAAAGTAAGGCTAAATGCTTTAGTCCTACTTTTATGTCTAGCCTGTCCCAGTTTTTATTTATCAAAATCTGGTAGCCCTGTGGTTTCTGGACCGCGATTGGGTTAGCCGCAAACCCCTCCCCATTCCCCATCCAGGGCTAACAGTGGTGACCAATGCATCGCTTATGGGTTGGGGTGGCCATCTGAGAGAGATGGAGATCTGAGACCTCTACTCTCTCGGAGTCCTGGCTCCATACCAGCCTTCTGGAGCTGAGGACTATCTGCTTCACCTTGAAAGCCTTCTTTTCACCCATCCAGGAGAGGCTGGTACAGGTGCTTATGAACACCACCATCATGTGGTACTACAACAAGCAGAGTGGGTGGGGTCATGAACTCTGTGCCAGGAGCCCATTCACCTTGGGAAATGTCTGGGCCACCAAGGAGTTTTCCTGGTGGTGAACCCCCTGGCAGGATTGTTAAATGCCAGGGCAGACGAGCTCAACCGTCGGTGTCTAGGAGATCACAAGTGGCAGTTACATTCTGAGGTGGCACCAGGTATCTTTCGCAAATGGAGTTTCTAAGGTTTCTCTCGCTTGGAGACGCTTTTCACCTTGAGTGAAACTCAAGATTCTTGTATGCCTTATTCCCTTCCGCAGGTACTCTTGGAAAAGGTCAGGACCGTCCAGGCCCAAGTCATCCTACTGGCTCTGGATTGGGCACGGCACGGAGAATACAGTATCCAGAGATCCTGGGCTTGAGCATCTGTGTTCTGATCATGCTGCCCCTCTGGGAGGACATGCTGTCGCAGCAACAGGGCAGGGTTCTGCACCCGGACCTTCGCAATCTCCACCTTCATGCTTTGAGATTGAGTGGAAACAACTCAACACCTTCGACCTTTCCGTGGAGGTGGTTGATATCATCTTGGCAGCCAGGCATCCCTTGACAAAAACTTTACCTGCCTGCCATTGGAACAAATTTGTAGCTTGGTGCGCTACTGGGCATTAAGATCCCCTCCAGGCAAAGTTATCTGATGTTTTGTTATTTTTTTATACCTGCCTGGCAAGGTTTTGCTTTGGGCACAGTTAAAGTGTACCTTTTGGCTTTTTTGCAGTTGCCGGATCAAGCCTCATTGTTTAAGTCTCCAGTTGTTATGCGCTTTTTGAAAGGTTTAAATTATTTTCCTCTGTGGGACCTTAGCTTTGTCCTTATGTTTCTGATGGGCACTCCTTTGAGCCACTTCACAGCTGTTCCTTGTGGCTTCTCACCCTCAAGACAGTGTTCTTCATCCCCATAACATCGGTGTGGCGCATAAGTGAGCTTTAAGTTGTCTGTGTAAATCCACCGTACACCACCACCTTTCCAGACAAGCTGGTTTTGCGGACACGGGCATCTTTCATGCCTAAAATTGTGACGCCATTCTGCGTCGGTCAGAACATCACCTTGCCGATGTTCTATGCTCTGCCTCTCTTCTCTAAGGAAGAGAAGAGACTCCATTGCTTGGACCTCCAGAGGGCACTGAGCTTTTACATAGGTCGAACCAAAGTACATTTGGTGGACGATCAGCTGTTTGTGGACTTCTCTGGAGCGAAAAAGGGCAAGGCTATGCAGAAGAGAAACATCTTGCTGAATTGTGCTCTGCATTAAGATCTGCTATGCATTGGCTAAAAAGCAGCCTCTGGAAGTACTGCGTGTTAATTTCTATCAGAGCCAAAGCTTCTACCTTTGTGTTGACACATGAAGTCCCTGTCCCGGTCATCTGCCTGGTGATGACGTGGGCGTCCCTCCTTACATTCACAAAGCACTGTTGTCTGGATAGTCCGCTTTGCTGAGAGGGGCATTTTGCCCTCTCGTTCCTGCAGGAGTTTCATGTTTGAGTTCATCCACAGACTTACCTTTGGTAGCACTCTATGTGGTAGAGACTCTAGCTGCAAATTCCTCACGGGCCCTCCTGTCCTCCCCATTCTGTGGTTGCCTCTATCCAATAATAAGATCTAGGAATGTGCACACTGGTCAAACCAATTTGCTTTTTGAGGCTCTGCGTCTGGGGGCACAGACAGTCTTGAAAGCAAGTGTTGTCAATGTACGGGAGTGACACCTAAATAGGCACCACACATTCTTTCCAGAGTGGACCGGCATCAGTGCAGGGCCGCATGGTGCCACCTACCAGTGCGCAAGCGTATTGCTAAAATGTTTCCGGATCCAGTCTGACTCCTGGGAAATATACAAAAGGTGAGGAATCTGCAGCTAGGTAGTCACTTCTAGAAACCGTGTTACTGAGGGTTAGTAACTTGTTCATTGTTCTACTCCAAGGAGTCCTTGAATAACACACCTTGACTTGAATTTCCTGGCAGTGTAGGATTTAGCTTAGTTTCCCTTATTTGCTGTAGCGCTCCTTCTCTTATATAACTGTTTTTTCAGTAGAACTCTCATGTTAAAGTCGACTCATTTCAGCCTTTTATCTTTTATGGCATCCTAAGGAGAATCATCAAGGATGTGTATCGTAATAAAAGAAACAAAGGACTAATCGTAAAAAACAGTTTTTATCTGTAACTTGTTTCTGTGCACGTGGGCTACTTCTGTATTATTTTCACAATTCTACTGAATGTATCATAATGGTTGATTGTGCACACTTCCCATATCCTTCTGTAGCGCCCTATATTAGTTTGAGATTTCATTGTATTAGACCATGGTGTTAATGTTTTTTTTATTATTATTTAAGGCTTACTCTCTATAATAATTATGTGTTGGGATACCACTATATCTATTGCCAGGAGTTGTTTAATTACTTTTACGTAACCAACCTAAACTGTGTCTGAACCCTACACATATTGTTCCTCTTGTTAATCATAGTCCAACAAGAATCTTGTGTAAAGACTACCATCAGCATATTGCATGGCCTAAGATTCCTTTAAAACAGATGGTTTATGACCCGAGTATTGCGGGTTAGTGTGTTCACCACCTACCATTATTCCAGCATTATCTGTTTCTAACAAGTTCCTTACCTGTAAAGCACTTATTTCATCAGAGAAAGATGAGAGAGCTGTTCTCAGTCGGCTATTGTGATACGTTTAACACGCTGCAAAGGCATATCAGTGGCAAACACAATGAACAACATCATCCACACACCACACTACAACAGCACACATTTAGACAGAACTCTGGTCGTACACCCACACAGTCCAAACATACATTTAATTGTAAGCAAAGGTTTTGAGCACTCAAAGTTCAAACAGAGTCAGACGTCCAATCGAAGGGTCTTATATTATTAGTCCACTTTAATCCAATTTATCAATTCAAGCCAAAGGGAAAGTTTCTGTACATCCAGTTGAAACAGCAGTGGTATAACTTAGACTGTCAGCCAACATGTGTTTCGTCAAGTAGCATGTTATGCCTCGACTTCTTCGGGGCTGATATATAGTGGAAGCGGTATGTATCTAAATATGGAGTATCCACGTTCTATGTGACAGCTTAAGATACGTTTTCAAGAAAGACTCCTTTTTGTCTTTACCCTTCTCCCCACCCTTCTCTTGGACCTTAGAAGAATCTTGCTTCTTCTGGTCACCTCCACCACCATTCTTTTTCTGCTTAACCCTGGTTCAGACCCATTTGTCTGCCTTCTTTCCCAATTCTTGGGGAGAGGTCAGATCAGAGTCCACCAGGTACTGGTGCAGTTGTTGATTTCATAGACAATGCTATTAAGGCTCTGGGAGGCTGGCTTCATGAAAGCAAGGTGCAGGACTTTGAGGGATTGTACAATTTGTTGATGAGGGAGCACATCCTTAATAATTGTTAGAATCAACAAATGGTGGTGGAGGTGACCAGAAGAAGCAAGATTGTTCTAAGGCCCAAGAGAAGGGTGGGGAGAAGGGTAAAGACAATAAGGAGTACCCAAAAACCTGCCTCTGGTTTGAGTCCCAAAACTCCAACTCCTCTAAAAAGAAACCTTGGTGCTACCTGTGTAAGGAAAAAGGCCATAGGCCAAGGGATGCTAATTGTCCTAAGGCCAGCACCAAGGAAGCTACTACCACTGCCCATAGGGCAACTAGAACCAATGCAAGTGGTAATACAGCCCCCAAGGCATTAGTGAACAATCAAAGGACTTGAGGTCATTAGGCTTAATGGCCCTGGTAACTCTTGCCACAGCTTTTTATCAGCAAACGTTCCTTTATCTGTTTTAATTACTTGTTTTAGCTATTCTCGTGAATCATGCACTTTTTTATCTCCATTCTATGTATCAGTTTTAATTATCTTTATACAATAAAGATTACTTACTTACTTTCAAGGGATTAGTAGGGTTAACCTTGGGTTCTGAAGTGGGTTCTGGCCTAGTCAGAACACCCACTCAGGCTGTCCTTGTCTGTGACAGTGGTATGGATCTTGCCACTTTACTTGTAAGACCCACTAATTTGGGCAAGTATAGACAGTAGCCTCTGATCAATGGTCAGTATAGTTGTGCTGTTACAGGAAGACATGCTAAACTGTGCCTAGCAAAGTACACACAGTACACAGAGGATGGATGAATCGTTTATGTACTGTGTTTAATATGGCTGGGTCTGGTGAGGTCTGTAGAGAGGTTCCAGTGTTTGCTTATTCTTTTGTCTGTGAAGAATCGCTCCTCTTCGTGGATGCGTTCAGTGGATGGTGTCTTCTGAACACAACACTGGCCTGCGCATTTCTTAAGCACGTTCCTACAAACCGCATTTTTTTCTCATTGGATGAGCAAGTGCTCAGGAAACCTAAAGTAACACTAATTTGTTCTTGTCTTTTTCTGCAGCACTGTAAATCTGGAAACATTTTGGGATTACAAGCAGGCGGCGACAACATATCAAAAGGCCTGGAAGGAGCTATGGTGTCAAGCATTTCCCACCTGGATCAAAACTCCAAAAGAATACCGTCTGTTCAAGTGATGAAATGTGTACCGACCTTGGAATCTTCTCTGTGGACTCTGGTGTGAGCACTCAGTACACAGACAGGCTTTATATCAGGAGTTCTTTGTGAACAGCCAAGGGCTCTCTGGGTCCCTGTGGGGTGGAGCTGATCATTCACAACTCTTTCCAAATCTCAGTTGTGATCTGACAATCGAAGGGGAACTCACTGAGCCGCAGCTTTTAACACTAAGGATTCAGGGGTACCAAAACATACAAGCCTCAGACGCTTCAACTACAATTTAAGAGGCCCCTCGTGGGACACCGGCTACTGATGCCTGTGAACTGCCATCAGCAGGTTAGTCTGCGCATCCAGGCACATCTGCAGCCTCCTGTGTTTACTGTGAGTTGTCAGACTGCATCTTCAGCTTATATCAATCTTTGTGAACAGAATTCCCCATCAGCCCCGGGTGGATCTTGGATGCGCACCCACCCAGAAGACACCCCTAGACTTGAGTATTATCTGTGAGCATCATGACGCCCCTTCCTCAGACATAAGAGTGGGGACCTGGAAGGCACCTTGAGCCTGAAGTTCCTTTGTGAGGGTGGTTGCATCTCCCTCCAACTTAGATTGTGCAAGTGGGTGACTGGAAGACGCCTTCTGCCTGGAGTGTTATTGTTGATCATCACCAGACCACTGTAGCTTAGAGTCACCAGCCACAGGTTCTCACATGAGCATTGAGGAGACATCCTCCAACCCAGGATGTTATCAGTGAGCACCCATGAGACACCGGCAGTCTAGTGCGTTATTTGAACCCAGAGACACTCCCAACCCGAGTAATGTCTGTGAGCATTTATTATACACATTTATTCCCTGGACCACCCTCAGGTGTGTCATGGAGGCATCCAACGAATGACTTCTTGGCTGAAGTCTTTCATGTAAACATTCAGTGGACAGCTGCAGCCTGGGGTGTTATCTGAGAGAACACAAAAGTGGCATCCAGTTTGAGGTATTCGTGTTCTGAAGGAGCCGTAAGTGAGCTCGCGGGCGTAGCATCCGGTTTAAGATGTCTGTGGGCTGAAGGAGCCGTGAGTGAGCACGCGGGCGTAGCATCCGGTTTAAGATGTCTATGGGCTGAAGGAGCCGTGAGTGAGCACGCGGGCTTAGCATCGGGTTTAAGATGTCTGTGGGCTGAAGGAGCCGTGAGTGAGCACGGGGGCTTAGTATCCGGTTTAAGATGTCTGTGGGCTGAAGGAGCCGTGAGTGAGCGCGCGGGCGTAGCATCCGGTTTGGGGTGTTGTACTTGAATTGAAGGCGTTGTCTGTGTGCTCCTCCGCAGGTGCCTGCTGGCATTCAGCTTCGAGGGTTACGCCTGAGCATCTGGACGACTCACGTCTTGTAAAATCAATCAATTTCTCGTTAACTAAACCAAGTTGCCTCATTTGCTTGGCAAGGCGGAATGGACTTCCTAGAAATTAACAACCTCTCAGAATTAGCTAAATATATTAACAATTGGCTGTTGTGCTTCTGTGAGTGATGGAGGGGTGGGGGGCGATCAACTGTTGAGAACTACGCCCTGTGCTACCATTGGCAGTTTAGGCCTTGAGCACCGTTAGCAAGTTACCCTCGGTGGGACTGCATTTAATACATCTGCGGGAACCTTGCTATGCTGTAAAACATCAGACTGGTGAAAAATATCAAAAGGAACATATGCAAGCACAGCCATTTGAACTCCACAGCCAGTTCGAATTTTTGTTTCTTTAAAGCTCATAAGGTTCTGACAACTACCAGCAAAGTAGGCATACTATGGATTTGACTTGGAAAATATATTATTAAAAATGTGGACCTATATTTTTCAAACTGGTGTCACGTCTATAAATACCTTTTCTTTAAAGATATGCTTTTAATTTTCAGTGAACGATATCAAGAGTCGATGTGACTTGAGTTCATCCCTATTGTAAAACATTATTTCAAGCTAGAAGTGGCCAGGCCGGTGGTGTACGGTATTGTCAACATGTGTCAGGTTGTGTGGAACACCCGGAGCAGAGTTTGGCTTGACAGCACTGCAGACTTGGATTTTTCAAGTGAGTAAGTATGAGTAGCATCGCCCATTCACATCCAGGAGCGATCCGGAAGCCAGCCCCTTAATCTTAGATTTATGTCACCGTTTGGTGGCCAGCGGGTGTGAAGCTGCAGTGGCTGCACCACATCCGACCTGCCACATCTAGTGTGCTGCCAGGCTGGCTGTGTTTTTGTCCAAAGCAGCTCCTCCTACCTCCGTAACTTCTGGGAAATTGTGGGGAAAATAATGACCTGTCGACACTTTTTTTTTTTTATTTAAACCAATGACTGACCCCATAACAGGGTCTATCTTCTGGAGAGAGAAAAACAAGGCAAATGACTCTCTCTCTCTCTCTCTCTCTCTCTCTCTGTCTCTGTCTCTGTCTCTGTCTCTGTCTCTCTCTCTCTGTCTCTCTCTCTCTCTCTCTCTCTCATTCCGCCCAACACAGCATGTTAGGTTTTTTTTGTGGACTTCTGCTGGCCACAGTTCTTTACATGGTAGTCGCAGATGGGGAACAACATTTGCAGGATTGGTGCCTGAGGGGCCCTCTTCCCCCAAGTTGGATGGATCCTACGGGGACTCTCTCCCCGGCAGTTGCTCTGCAACACTTTCCACCAGCAGAGCCGACGGCGGCTCCTTGTCAGGGAAGCCACTTCCCCTGACCTCGAATTGAGCGGGTTGCTGACGAGAGGTGTTTGGACATCCTTCAATATTTGGTAAGTGTTTTGTTTCAGCCCAAGTAAAATGACGCCCTTCATCCACGAGACACCCGAGTAGAGAGAATAGGTGGGGAGCCGTGTCCGTGAGGACTTTCACGAAGGAAGAGCGCCATGAAATCCGAAAGCTCAAGTGTCACAATTTAGATGATAAACTACCGGTTCTATGGCAGTTTTACCTCCTACCGATTGCCCTGGGAGATCCTGCGGCTTTTTTCTAAGGCCGAAGTTCAAGCTGCACGTGGTAATGACTCATTTACTGTGAGGCGATGCGAGAAAAGAGACTGCCGCTGAGCTGGTTAGAGCATAAATAAAAAATTAGAAACCAGTGGGTTTTTTTGTGGATTTTTTTGCAGTTTTATAAAATGGGAACTCAACCCGAAGGTATTGGAGCGCTTTATATGAGCACCTGTTACATTACACAAGGACTCATTCATTTTTGTTTTTTTAGGCACAGGGAGATTAAGTGTTTTACTCAGAATCACAGGATGTTGTGCCAACGCTGAGACTCGAACCTGCTCCCACGGTCGGCAGTTCTGGCCCTTACGCCACACCCTCTCTCATAGATATTCAGTCTGCACGCAGCAATCGATTGAGCTAGCAGTATGTATGAAACACAAATGTGTTTCTAAAGGTTTTATGCAGTTGTGTTTTAAGAGGTGAACTGAGATTGTGCAGAGCACTCTCAGGAGGAAATCCGCAGCTGAGCCTGGCACAGGAAGAGGTCTCTTTATAGGCTGAGCGAGGCGATCTGAAAGGTCCTAAGGAAGCAGACACACTGTTACATTGATCCTTGCAGAGACCTCAAACACTAGTCCTTACAGGTACTACTTGTAGCTTTCATTCATCCTGGTAAATCGGGCTGGACGTGCAAACATGGCTCCAGGAACAAGTCAAAATGGGGGAAAGTTGGACGTGGGAAGGCTGGCTGCAGCAAGGAGGCGGACAAGTGAGGGCTAAGTCAGTCACAGCATTGCCAGCACGTTGATTATAGGGCTGAGGCAAGTGCTGCAGATTTCTCTGTGTATACTTTAAGATAGCTAGGGTAGCTATTGCACTGTTTTACAACCTTTTTCAAGGGCATCAGAGTTCTTTATATAAGAACCAGACCGTTACACTTTTTTTAAGCACTGGGAGTTGAGGTGATTTCCCCAGAATCAAGGGTGTTGGGCCGAGGCAGGAATTCGAGCTTGCCCCCCCACCCCCCATGTTTCAAGTTTGGCAGCTCTGGTCAGAAGGCCACATCCTCCCTGTTGCATTTGATACAATACAAGTGTGTGTGTGTTTTTTTTTTTATAACTGGTCACGGGTTTGAAGCAGTATAAAGTAGCCTAGAGGGTAAAAGGGCTCGCTGTAGAGCGCTGTTGTAGCAACAGGTCACAAAGAGTGTCCTAGTAACACTATTCAGTGAGTTTATGTGCTTCTCCCGGATTCCCTTCGGGCCAAAGGGCGTGTGACACAATTTTCAGTGATGTCATAAATGTGTTAATTAGTGGTTTTTATGCCTAAAAACTCCTACCTCTTTTTGGTCAAAGAATGTTGGCAAGCAATGTGTTTTAATCGTTCATTTTCATAAGCATTGTTTGCAGCTGGTCATTTTGGTGTGTGACACTAGATGGCGCTCAGTCTTTATAAACCTTTCCCCCCTCAGCTTTCAGATGTTAAAGCGCTTATAAAGAGAGTCCTTGTTCTAGCCTGGCAATAGTTAGACATTCAGTGGGAAGTTCTTCTGAATGTTATTAGCCACCAGACAAGAGAAGCGGGGAGTAACAGGAACAAGTCTGGTATGATAAAGGTGACAAACAGAAAGCAAACCAGTGGGAGTTACACAGAGAAAGACAAATAGATCATGCAAGAACACGGCAGGTAGGCAGTGCTTTTGTTTAACCCTGGGCGGAGTTGGCGTAGTGCCACTACGCGGAGTTCCACGGAGTTATGGAAAAAATCATTGGAACAGGAGCCCATGTCCTGCGGCCAGCCGAGGGCCCGTGTGCCCGGGACGGGGGTCCCTCTTGCCCGGGCAGGCTCCCAGATCCCCCCGGCCTGGCTGGGTTGAGAAGCAGGGACTGGGGCCTGGGCTTCGGGCAGGGCCTGGGGTGTGGGAGCCCCCGTCCTGCGGCCTGCCAAGGGTCCGTCTGCCTGGGACGGGGGTCCCTGGTGCCCGGGGAGGCTTCCCCCCCCTCCCCGGCCTGGCTGGGTTCAGAAGCGGGGACCGGTTCCGGGGCTCTGGCGGGCCCTGGGGTGCGGGAGCCCACGTCCCTTGGCTAGCCGAGGGTCCGGGTGCCCGTCACTGGGGTCCATCGGGCCAGGGCAGACCTCCCCTGCTTCGCCTGCGTGTCAAGGTGCCTGCGGGCCCCGGGTCAGTTCCGTCGGGGACGGGGTCCCGCGGCCCCGGGGAGGCTTCCCATGCGCCTCTGGGACCGGGAGCCCCGGCTGGGTCCAGGGGCCCTGCTGGGCCCCGTCCTCCAGCCTGCCATTCCGCCAAGGGCCCGGGATGGGGGTCCGTCGGTCCCGTGCAGACCTCCCCTGCTTCGCCTGCTTGTCAAGGTGTCATTGGGCCCCGGGTCGGAGGGCCCGTCGGCTCCCCCCCTCGCAGCCCCATTGCTGAGGCCCAGCTGGGGCCCCGGGCCTCCGGCCCCCCCATGCCTCGGCGCCCGCCCGCCCTTTCGTTAGGGCACAGAGCGACCAGATGGCCGACCTTTGAGCCCGGCCATCTGGTCGCGCCTTTCCCCTCGGCCATCTGGTCGCACCTATCCCCTCGGCCATCTGGTCGCACGCAATGCTTTCCAATGGGGCGACCAGATGGCCGGGCTTCCCTGGAAGTCCCGATGAGGGCTCATTTGCCTCCCCGATCCCAGCGAGGGCTCCAGGAGGTCGGGCACGTTCACGCCTTGGGTCCCCTCTGTCACCCTGTGTGCACGGATTACAAGAAACGGGGGTATTTTTTCTCCGGATTACTAGGGAGAGGGTCAGTCAGACCTCCGTGAGGTCCGGCAATTCTGAGACCGGGGAAGGCAGGGCCCGGGTCTGCGCCTGCCTCTCAGCCCCTTCCTGATGGGCCTTTCCTGTGAGCCTGCTTGCCCCCGGAGCAGGCAGGGACACGAAGTCGGCATCCCCCGTGCAGGGCGGCCTGCCAGGGGAGGCCCCGGCTGTACTCCGATCGATTGGGCACTCTCGGTCTGTTTAGGGATGGACTGCTTGGCCAGCCTCGGCTGTTGTTTCAAGCAAAGAGCTTCCACCCGCATGGACCGTCCGACTCGAGGGCCTGCCGCCTGGCAGGAGGCCCTTCACCCTACCCAGCAGAGCGAAGGCCGAGCGGCTCCGGCAGCTCGCGCTCCCCAGTGGTCCGACCCGAGCTGAAGGGGTCGGGTGGCGCCAGGCCCTCGGACGCTGCCGCCCGG